>JBBPBX010011125.1:33801-49159 GCA_038048925.1 Garcialebias charrua | reverse complement strand
TTGATGGTGGCTCTTTCCACTCTCCAGGATCCGTCACTCGACTTCTTCAAACAATAAAAAATAAAATAAACCTCCCTCTGTTCTCCTCCACAGCGTAACTCCTGCCCACTTGAACATCTTGCACCTAAGACGTTCAGATTTACTTGCAGAAAAACACTCACCTTAAAAACTAAAATTATTCACTGTTCAAACCTCTTATCCGGGCGGACATCGGTGTCCCGCTTGTTTTTCCAAAGTTTAGGCCTTAAACATGTTTTTAACTTCTGTTATTTCTCTTTGCCCCTAAAACCTAAAGCAGGGTTTGACTCAAGCCCCGCCCACACCTCCACTCTCCTTTTCAAAGCTCCAGGAAGCACAAGTAAACCTGCAGTTGTTTGGAAACTATCATCTGTTTATGGAGCCTGGTTGTTGAGATCTTTGTACAGAAGTAAGATTTTAGATTCTGACGACGGCGAGAGGCTGAAACTGGAGAAACATGATCGCTCCAGCTGCAGAACTTTGGACCTGCTGAAGACTTTTTTTTTTTAACACACCTGGATGATGAAACAACGTGCTGCGTCTTAATCAAACAAACACCGCAGAGCTTCGTCGAGACAAAGCATGGGCTTCCGAAGTCACAGGTGATTAAACCAGATGAGGGTGTTTGGTAACTGAACGTGGAGCGGAGCGTGGTGATCATCTTCCACTGGAACCTAAGTTCACCTTGATCATGGAGCGAAGTCCTCCTGTGTGAAGGTTTACTCCATTACTTGAAGGAATGCATATCGCCCGCCGCCTTTTTTATCTAGTTTTAAACAGTCGTTAGTTTAGACGCGACCACACGGCATCTGTAAAACTGACTGAGCTGTGGCAGCCATCTTGAATATGTTTAGTCAGTTGTAGACGTTCATCTAAAGCAGGGGTCTGCAACCTTTACAATCAAAAGAGCCATTTTACGCCTTTGTTCACTAAATTAAAAGTGTTCGGAGCCACAACATGCTACAACTGTGGTTATCAACTGCTGGGCCATGGGCCACTTTAAGTTTGTTGGAAGGGGCTTTTGTGGCCACTAGGGGTGACACAATAAAAATAAAATACAGTAACTAATCATTTCTATTTTTACAATTTAAAACAAATGAAAAAACAGACTAAAGAAAGGGCTCGTTAATTAATAAAAACTATGAACTATACCAACCTAGGTACTTATTTAATTGTGGAAAAATGAATTAAGTATAGAAATAAAGCATAAAATTAAAGTTTTACTTCTTGTACCGGTACTTGTTCCAATATTCACATATTTGCAAATGAAATGAAATAAAAACTGCTAAAACTAGTCATTTTTTTGTTGTTTGTATAACAACCAATTCCGTTTTGGTCAAAGCTTGAAAGAGCCGCTGCAGAGGGACTAAAGAGCCGCAGGTTAACTGCAGACCCCTGGTCCAAAGGTTAATTTCTGAGTTTCATTAAGCTCCGTCCACTGGTTCATGAGATGTTTTGTTAACACAGACAAACGAATGCACAAAAACAGGCTAAAACGTTATTGTCCTTTAGCTTTAGACAAATAAGCTAAACGTGAGGGGTGATTTTAATCTTCTAATATTGTTTTTAAAAAGAAACGGCTAAAGGGGCCATAACAAAATTACTTTTTCCATGATATTTTCAAAATAAAAGCTTCTCTCCTTGTGTTCTTGTTTTTCTTTGTATCATAAAGATTCAGTAGCTGCTGTCAGCTCATTTCTCCAAACACACCGTTACCTCTTTATGTACTGTTTGATTAATTTAAAACCTTTTCTTTCGTTACAGATTAACTGCTGTGTGTCTTTGTGTGTCTGTTAGCAAAATATCTCATGAACCAGTGTTAATGAAAGTCTTCACTGGATCTACAACTGAACTACTGTTGGGAGTCAGCTCAGTCCAAGATGGCCGCTGTAGCTAAGTGACATGAGCACAAAGTGCCCCTGCCACAGTCAGGTTTGGTCTGGTGGTAGTAGCTGAGAGTCCTCCCCAACACTCACTCTGAGTGGATCTCCAAGGTCTGACGAAGGCTCCAACTCATTTCTCCTCATCAGATGAATGGTGGCGGGTGACATTGCTGGTACCGTTTTCTTCCTGAGCCATCAGCACACGGCAGCCTCCTGCCACCTCCTGATGAGTTCCTCCACAGAGCAGCTCCACCTGCAGCCTCTCGGCTCTGAGGAGGGGGTCGTTACATTCACAGCCCGCTGGGCGTCTCGCTGCCCTTTGTGGCTGCACACAAAGCTCCGTCCTGCTGCTCCTCTCCGGTGGTTCAGAGGGACAACGGATCGAGGCGGTGACCCCCAGGGCCGACCTGTCAGCGCTGACGAGCTCGCCTTTCACACGAGAGGACACAAAACCCGTCTGACAAGAAAATACCAGAACAGAACTCTCCTCGTCACCTCCGTGTGGGAACCAGGTGAAGGTGCTTCAAGGGAGCCAAAAAGATTCTGGTGTTCATCTTGAACGAAACCAGAGAAATTATATTGTCTGCTAAAATACGGTTGGGCGCCAAACAACAGCCGAAATCTGCTGAATAACCTGGATCTGAAGCTAAAATTAAATTAATCAGAACACTTATGGAAAGCTAGGCAAACTATCTAAAAGGAAGAGAAAAAAAAAACACTTGCTAACAGCTAAAAGAAACAGAACACTAACTAATAGCTAAAAATGTACAACACTGACTAAAAGCTAAACAAAGCAAAACACTTGCTAAATGAAAAAAAAAAACACACTAGCTAATAGCTAAAAAGGTACAGCACTAACTAAAAGCTAAAGGAAGCCAAACACTAGCTATAAGGAAAAAACACACACTAGCCAACAGCGAAAAGAAACAGAACACTAGCTAATAGCTAAAAAGGTACAGCACTAACTAAAAGCTAAAGGAAGCCAAACACCAGCTATAAGGAAGAAAAAAACACTCGCTAACAGCTAAAAGAAAGAGAATACTAACTAATACATGTACCGTAGTCGTCGGTCTATAACACGCAGTTTGAATGTACTGCGTATTATACACCGAAGCGTGTTATTTATTCGCCGTTTTTCATTTTGGGCAAAAAATGGTGCAGTACCACTTTTGTCCGCTAGGGAGATACTTCCAGACCGTTTCTAGCTCATGTGTCCGAAAAAAGCCTCCTCTGGTCGGACTGACTCTGTCGCTGCCCGCCCCCTGCTCTGGATGTAGCTGCTGTTAGCTGTGAGGTTCGCCGTTTTTGTTAGCAAGATAACTCATAAACCACACCACGGATTTTTAAATCCAGCTGATTTGAACATTTCGTGAATTGGTTAAGCTCAGGAACCCTTGTGCTATAATGTCAGCTAAGAAATATATTTTTAAGCGTTTATTTAGCTAAATTTAAAGAAATAAAGCGTCCCACCCGCGTGCATGCAAATCGGCGAACTACCTTTTTAAGCAGGGCAAATGAGGCAGGCGTAGACGCATAATAGATGCGTGGTAAACACCGAAGCGTATTATTTACGGATTTTTCCAAATATATTGGCAATAATTGGACAAAGCGTGTTATACACAGGAGCGTGTTAAACTCCGACGAATACGGTAGCTAAAAATGTACAACACTAACAAAAAGCTAAATGAAGCAAAACACTAGCTAAAAGAAAATAAAACACACTAGCTAACAGCTAAAAGAAAGTGAACACTAACTAAAAGCTAAAAAAAGTAGCACTAACTATAAAAGCTAAAGAAAGCCAAACACGCCCTTAGCAAAAAGTAGTATATTAAAGTATACTTCAAGTATAATTTTTAGGTACTTATCCGACTTGAAGTATACTTTTTAAGTACTTATCTGAGATATACTAAAAAGAAGTTTATTTAAGTGTACTAAGAGTATACTTATTTTATACTTTAAAATAAGGCTGTGTAGTAATCTGACTTGAGTATACTTTTTAGGTATTATCTGAGATATACTAAAAATAAGTTTATTTAAGTGTACTAAGAGTATACTCATTTTATACTTTAAAATAAGGCTGTGTACTTGAAGTTTAGTTTTTATGAACTACATTAGAAGAATTTATAAATGTAAATTCAATGCATAGTTTAAATCTGTATCTGTTGATCAAAACCAACAAGAATTACAACTCATAGTGCCACAATCAAAAACGAAACAAAAAAAATGGGGAGTGGTTTGTGTTGATTTCCCATAATGCTTAGCGGTATATTAGTGTTCAGTTATAGTTTAAATCTGTATCCGTTGATCAAAGCCAACAATAATTACAACTCATAGTGCAACAATCAAAACAAAACTAAAAAATAGGGAGTGGACTGAGTTGATTTCCCTGCTTAGCAGTATTTTAGTGTTCCGGGCTGCACCATGAGTCAGAAGGACGTCTGTGATACAGAAGTGCTCTTGTATGCTATTCGAGTTTGGGTATTACCTGTTGTGAGGCTCAGAGTGTCTGCTTTGGGTTTAACTCACACAATTGAAAGAAGTCACAGAGTATGGTGCAATATATGTGCTCTCTGACATACATCAATTATCGTAAATATCAGCAGGTTTGATCGGATAATCCAATATGTAAATAATGCTGGTATCGGATCGGCCCCATTCCTAGTATATAACAAGTGCATTTGGAGTATAAAGAAAAGTATACTAGTGGTATACTTTAAGTATACTTCAATAAACTAAAATATGGACTAGAAGTACACAATAAGTACATTGGAAGTCTAATTAAAAGTGTACTACTAGTATACTTTAAGTAAACTTCAATAAACTAAAATATGAACTTGAAGTACACAATAAGTACATTGGAAGTCTAATAAAAAGTGTACTACTAGTATACTTAAAATATACTTTTTATAAACTAGTATACTTCAAGTTAGCCTGGTTAAAACCAGACCCTGTCCTTCACTTCGCTTCAGACAAGGGTCTGGACTTTTTCCATAGAGAAACGATTCTTGCTGGAGGCGTTGGCCTCTGCTGAGGAACAAAACCATTGGATATTTTGAACAGGGAAAGCATTCTGCTCCCTCCCCTCAGAGCCACCCCCCGTGCTCTGGTGAACTTGACTGACAACTGCTCCGCCTCCTGCAGCTTTTCTCTCGCTGCGCAAATTCTGTGTTTATATGTTAATAAAACATTTTAATAAAATAAAATAAAACCATGGATCGCTGGTCCAGCTCACCAAAAGACCAGAAAATCTGATGGGACTCGGTCAGCAACGTAAAACCCGAGTTTAATTCTCGTGACAACCTCAGCCATTTCCTCCTTGTTCATTTCACTCAACGGAGGGTGGAGAAGGAGGAGGGAGCGATTACTTGACTTTTGGGGAAAAAAAACAAAAGAAAACTCCAGATAAGGGATTAAGAAGGGGAAATTAATAAATTTGTGTCACATATAAAACAGTCCTGCATCGCTTTGCATCGCTTTGAATGAGAACATGCGAATGCTCGCTGCTGGCTGCGCTGGGACAGGTGGGGGCGTGGGTTAGGGGCCAAAAACTCCGCCCCTTCTGTTCTCTGATTGGTCCGAACAAAATTCTACCGGAGAAATCCTTGTTATGGGACAAATCCCAGACTGTGCAGTGAAGGGAAATGAGAATTGAGCGGAGCTGTGCAGGAAGGCGAGGGCCAGGCTAACTTCAAGTATACTTCTTTTTGCTAAGGGCGAGCTAAAAATAAAACACTAGCTAACAGCTAAAAGAAACAGAACACTAATAGGTAAAACGGTACAACACCAACTAAGCTAAAGGAAGCCAAACACTAGCTATAAGGAAAAAATAAAACACTAACAGCTAAAAGAAACAGAACACTAATAGGTAAAAAAAAAAAGCTAAAGGAAGCCAAACACTAGCTACATGTATAAGGAAAATACACTAGCTAACAGCCAAAAAAAAAAAAAAAAAAAACAGTAGCTAATAACTAAAACAATACAACAGTATCTAAAAGCCAAAGGAAGCCAAACACTAGCTTAAATCTAAAAGAAACAACACTAGCTAATAGCAAAAAAAAAAAAAGTACAAATCTAACTGCTACAATTATTAAAGACCAGCTAGAGGTTAAAAGTAGCAAAACGTCAACAGATGTTTTTAAGTGAACAAATTAGCTAAATTATAAATGTAGATGAACAATATATAAAAGATAAAAATACTAGAACGATGGCTAAAATGTAAAAGGAGCAAAATGCTAGCTACTAATAGAAGCAGAACTCAGTATCTAAAAGGTAAAAGTAGCTGAAGGGTAGCTCAAAGAAGTTAGAATAGAGGCAGTACCAAAGAGTTAAAAACAAATAGCAATAATAAAGAACAGAGATTTTCATTTAGAAAATATTCATGAATATTTACAAAAGTACAAAAGTTACAAAACCACAAAAGTATATATGTTTGTATGTTTGTGCTTGAGTTTTAAAGAACGTTTAGGATTCACTTATTTAAAATCATCCTTTTTTTGTGGACGGTATCAGATTATGTAATGTTAAAACGTGTAAATAAAGTGGTTGATCTTCCCCTCTGTGTGTTTCCATTGTTCCTGAGGCGTTTGAAGCGTTTGAAGCTGAGCTCCTGCAGACACTTTTCAAATCAAAGACTGAATCAGGAGGAACGTTCAGCTGTAATCCTCTTACTGTTTGCTCTGCTGACGTGTTCACCTGTCAGAATCCCACTAAGCCACCGTGTCAAGTTGCAGGAGGACTAAAAAGGAGAAACAGAACCGTCGCTCTGTGCTTCAGTTACAGACTTTACTCTAAAAACTAGTTCAAACAAACTGAATCAAAACAGATTTAAAGTCACTCAGTTCGTGAATGCTTGTCGCCCGCCGACTTCCAGGACAAAGTTCAAAACAAGGATCTCCTGAGTACATGATGGGGAGGACTCCCAGCTACTACCACACCACCAACGTTTAGCTGAGCGTCTGTGAACCTGACCAGGTTGAATAGCTGTGGCGGCCATCTTGCGTCAGGTTGAATCCAAAGGTTTACGAGCAACGCACACATTTCCTGCGAAGACAGCCGAAACACGCTGAAGAAGCTGCATCTGAGTTGTAAAAACAAACAGTGCAAAAGCTAAAACCAGTTCACACAAAAAGCTAAATGTTAAAACCAGCAAAAAAAGCTGAAAGCTAAAATTTGTAAACAACTAGGTAACAATAAAGCAACAAGAAAAGTAGCAAAAACTAAGATTAAAAATTAAAACCAGCAGAATATCTAAAAAAAAAATGTATTAAACAAACGGTAGCTTAAAATGAAATGTACTAAAATATCAGCTAAAAGCTAAAATCTTAAAAAAGTATCTGAAATGCTAATTTATCATAGCAGAATCTGGCATTTACAACTACCATAAACAGCAGCTAAAAGCTAAAACTAGCAAAACATCAGTTAAACTATCAAACAGGATCTAAAAGTCAAAATGATCAAAAAACAGTAACCAAATGCTAAACCCTCAAAACATCAACCAGAAACTAAAATCTTAAATCAGTAGCTGAAATGCTAATTTAGCATAGCAGAAGCTTCCACTACCAAAACAGTAGCTAAAAGCTAAAACTAGCAAAACATCAGTGAATCAAACAGGATCTAAAAGTCAAAATGATAAAAAAAAACAGTACCTACTTTGAAAATGCTAAACCCTCAAAACATCAACCACAAGCTAAAATCTTTAAAAAGTAGCTGAAATGCTCATTTAGCATAGCAGAAGCTTCCACTACCAAAACAGTAGCTAAAAGCTAAAACTAGATAAACATCAGTTAAACTATCAAAAAGGATCTAAAAGTCAAAGACCAAATGCTAAACCCTCAAAACTTTGGCTGATGTTGAGGGTTTAGCATTTTGAAAAGCTAAAACCATTAAAACAGTAGTTAAACGCTTATGTTAGCAAAACATCTAAGAGCACAGTTTTCTAAGTATGTAGAGATTTTCATTTTTTTCCGTGAGATGATTTAAAAAATTTTTTTTATTATTATTAAAACAGTACAGTATAAACATTAAGAAAACTTCAAGTCGGAGCTGTGATGTCCTGAATGAGCCGAACATTTCATAACTGAAGGGCCGAAACAGCTGAAAGTCTGAAAGCTGAAGAAAAAAGTCTAAACAACAACAACAACAACAACAACAACAACAACAACAACAACAACAACAACAACAACAACAACAACGCACAATCCGAGTACTTTAAAGATCAATCAGCACTTCCTGTTAATTGGTTCTGAAATATTTTGCTAACAGACCTTGAATTACATGATCATCCACCTTTCAGGGAACAAGGTTTCACTTTCTCTTTCTTGAGGAAAACCCCATTTGGAAGAAAATACGAAAACAAAGTTTAGATTTGAACTTTGACCTTTGTGACTAATTTCTTCACACGTCTACTCAACATCCAGTGAATAATCCGAGCCGTCGGTGCGGACTAAACGCTGGGACTGAGCTGCACCTTTCAGTGGGAGCGCTGGAAGGAAAAGTCTCTCCTGTCCAGGATTGATGGTGAACTTTGACCCGAGGAGAAGCAGCGCTCCGAGACACACACACCCATCCATAAAGCTCCGGTATCAACCGACACACACACACATTCATCCTGAAAGGGAACACTGCAGGTTCCTCTCAGCTTTCCTCCAGTCCCAACACGTCAATCCACACACAGCAATTAGCTGAACACACCCCACCACCAAGATTCCCCTTCAATCTGCACCACACACACACACACACATTGATCACATCCATCCGTGGTTTGGAAACACACCTGAAAATAGTTAACTCTAATACGTTTTTGTTTTCCATGACCGCCACCAGTGAGCAAAGGTGGGCGATGATTCTGCATGTTGGCGTGTCTGCCTGTTAGCAAAATATTTACATGACCACTGGACGGGTTTTAATGGCGGTGTCAAAAAGGAATCCCTGGATGAACGTCTACAATTCGTTGGGTTTTGAAATGTTTATGTTTATGTTTAGGTTTATTAAATTTGTTCATTTTTTTTACAAAAGAAACACAATACAAGACAATCCCATTAATGATACGTACACAATGTAAAAAAATGAAAGGTAGCAGAAAGAAGAATAAATCTTATTATATCTGCCCCTTTTTTCAAACAATCAGATTAAACAATAATAATCTTTCACCAGCAGTACAAAATGACTAACTCTTTCTAATTTTCTAATACTAATACTAATACATAACTAATAATTGATACAATACACATTATGCTAATTCATATATATTTTTTCAACAAATTCCTTTTGATCATTTTCTTAAATGTAAACAGTGACTTGGCATTTTTAACTACATTCTCCAAGCCATTCCATAATCTAATTCCCTGGATTGAGGTAGAACGTCCCTTCAAGCTAGTTCTGAATTGTGGTTTTACAAACATCTCTGTCCCCTTAAGATTATAACAACTTTGTCTTTTAACAAAATTCATTTGGATATTTAAAGGTAATTCGTTATTCTGAGCCCTATACATAATTGATAAAATATTATAATCAACCAAATCATGGAACTTCAATAATTTCAGTTGATAAAATAATGTACTGGATGGATGACAGTAATGTTTTCTAGTGATAATTCTTACAGCTCTTTTCTGTAATACAAAAATAGGCTTTGTGATTGTTTTACACGCTTTCCCCCAAACATCAATACAATAGATTAAGTGTGGAACAATGATTGTGTTATACAACAAATACAGAGCTTTATCATTCAATAGGTCTCTGACCTTGTATAGTACTGCAATCGATTTAGCTATACCTGATTCAAGATGGCCGCCGCAGACAGCTGAACTCGGCAGACAGAAGTGGGTCTGACTCGGACACTGGGCACGTTGGTGTGGTAGTAGCTGAGAGTTGATTCTGACCGAAGCTCTGAGCACGAACAGAGATCCTGCATCAGGTCATCGACTGAAACGGTTTGAAACTCTGACGTGCAGGAGGCGGGCGACACGCACCCTTCAGGGATTTTTATACAGGTAGTCCTCGACTTACGACGTTTCGGGGTTACGTCACGCATCTAATAATTTTTTTTTTTTTTTGAAAAATCTTATTTTATGTGTTTAAAGAGTAACTTACCTCAAAATTAACTTTTTTTTAGCTGATAAACTCCCTAGAATGTTTGTAAAATGTTGTATAGCACTATGTCTGTGTTTATTTTCATGGTTTTGTGCGTATTTGTTTAAATCGGCAATATTTGGTCCAAAAACGTGTTTTCACTAATCCTATGGGTTGAACTGTGGTACTGCAGCCTAATTTTCTTATTGGTCTACGACTCTCACTGTGACGTGTTTTCTCACTCTGTCGTCAAGCAGAGCCACACCCCGGCAGAGATCGTTCTCTGCACTTTTCCTTTCTGTCCGCGCGCACCCTCACACACTCTGGACCATACAAGCACCACTGATCGATATCATTTTCAGATTAGCAACTTATTTATTTTAAGAATACTTTTCACTTCATCAAAATCTATTAATTGAACTCCAACGTTCTAAAAGTATTTGGTTGTATTTGTTTTTTTATTCTGCGATGGACTAGTGATGCATGAATGCCAAGTTGGGGCAGAGGCAGGGATCCGGTTTGGAACCCAAAAGACGCGGGTTTGATCCCCGGTCACGGCATACCTTGTGGTATTATTTTCTTTTTTTTTAAGCCTTTTGTTTCGGATAGATCGGGTGAGAATAGAGAAATTCATCTACATAATAATTCTTTGTTGTTGCTTGTTCCAAGTTGTTTATTACTAATGTAATTTTAACATTCAAAAATAATAACGGTCTCTCGTCCTGGCCACACCTCCTCGCTCACCCCCCACCCGTGTCGGTTGACACACCCACTTTGTTGCATTTTTCAAATCTTGTCTTGGGGCAGAGCTATGGTAGAACAGTGAGGTAAGTTACTCTTTAAATGTTCTTGATTTAATGTGTACAGCACTTTGTTGCAGCTGTGGTTGTTTTAAATGGCTTTATAAATAAAGTATTATTATTATTATTATTTTGAAGCCGATTTACGCAGTTTCCGGCAGTTTCCAGAGGGAGGGGGGAGCTTGACGCGCTCAGTGGAAACGTACAGGAGCGGGAGACCTCATTGTTTCGACAGGCAGACCGGAGCTGACCTTACTGTAAAACTCTGGACCGCTGGACTGCGCGTGGAAATACAGGAGACCTTATTGTTTGGAGCTGAGGTTTACGAGGCAGAGAGGCTACAGCTGAGCAACGAGTTAACATGCTAACAGACTGAGCTGAATACAGCAGCTCAGACTGAGGAAGTCTTTCGGACAAAATATGAAACGTTTCTACAATTTTTTGCTTTGTTTTGTTTTTTGAATGTCCAGAGGACCAGACTTAGCTTTTTTAGATGCTAACAGACGTTGCTGTAAACGCTGTGGACCGCGTGAAGCTGCCGAGCTCACCAGCTCCCAGTAAGAAATTAACTCTTTTTCCTTCATTATGCTCCGAATGTATGTGTTTTGTGATAATTATGTAGGGTAATGTATTAGGATAGGCTAAGTGCTTGGTAAAATACAGTACTACCGTATTTTCCGCAATATAGGTCGCGGCTTTTTATCATTTTTGCATGCCCTGCGACCTATATTCAGGTGCGACCTATTTATGGCTTTTTATAAAATAAGCTGATTTGTAATCATTTATTAACAAAAATTAAACTGAGACACACTCTTACAATAATGTCAGCTAACAAATATATTTTTTAGGTGTTTATCCTGCTAAAATTATTCATTTATTAAAGAAAAGTTCAGCTCAGACACATATTTGCTATAATTTTTATCAAACAAATAATTGTTTTTAAGTGTTAATCTTCTTAAAAGCCTTGCTGTGCGCTCCTGTGGCAGACATTTGCAGCAGAGCTAAACACGGTCCACATTTTGACGTAGGTGCGACCTATATTCAGGTGCGACCTATATATGGATTTTTCCAATTCTTTGGCAATAATTGGATAATGCAACCTATATTCAGGTGCGACCTATATTCCAGAAAATACGGTACGTATGAGGTGCCGTTTGGACGTATTTTCCGACTTACGTCGATTTTCGAGTTACGAACGGGCGTAGGAACGGAACTCATTCGTAAGTCGGGGACCACCTGTATTTTTGTTCCTGTTGTTGTTTGAGCCAAACTCAGTTGAAGTTAAGAACCGAGACATGAACAGGTCAAGGTTCTAAACACGAGACATGAACCAATGTGTTGATCATTAAAGGATCAAACCTGCAGTCAAAACAACAACCCCGCTACTTTTTTATTTTACGCTTCCAACGTTAAGTCCCGTAATGTTTGAGGAAACACAGTTTTGTCAGGATGTCATCATGTGATTTGGGGTCGTGATCGATGACATCATCGTTCATCAAGTCTCTTTCAGTTTCTTTAAAACTTGAAACGTTTTCCACCTGAGAGTTGAAACAAGATTTAAAAAAAGATCCTCTCAAATGCTTTCAGATTAAGAGCTGAGCTGTTTGGGCTGAGAGGTGTTGAGTCTTTGGTTTGAGATCATCCAGAGGGTTTCCCATAATCCATCAGCAGTTCTCACACACACACACACACACACACACTAGTCAGCCATCGAGTTGCTCTCGTGGGACAGATCTGAGGGTCATGGAGAACGACGAGGAATTAACAAGTTTGCTTTTTTAAGAGATTGGCTGTGACCACACACACACACACACACACGAACACGCACGCACGCACACACACACAAACACAAAGAACGGGCTCAGTAAAGTTGTTCTCATACAGATTTTAATTTTATTTTACTCATCAAACCTGCAGAACTTTATTTTGGTGAGAAGAGAAGTGGACCTGTTTGGACCAGGTCACATCTGGTGACGTCTGGTCACATCTGGTTGAATGAAAAACTTCTCTTTTGGGTCGACTGAAGTCCAGAGATACATCAAACATTTATTCAGTTCAAATCACAAGAAAAATATTGAACGTTCAAAGATTTTGTGTTAAAGGTTTAAAAAGTAGCAAGAAGTTCTTGGATAACCTGAGGAGATCAGTTGTTGGGGGGGGGTTGATGGTTTTAGAGGGATTGTTGTCTTGTTCTGGACAGATGGAGGTCTCTAACTGTCCTTCAGTTCTGGATCTTCTCTGCTGGATGGAGCAGATGTTATAAAATCTGAAGATACTTTCCTGCATTGATGGAGTCTTTCCAGATGTGTCCGCTGCTCAAGTTGAAGGCCCTAATGTACCCCTATACAATAAGAGAGGCAACTGTTTGACCGGTGAGCTGATCCAGGCTGGATGGCTCCTCTCCTTTTTAATCTGGAGGACTTGGTTTCTGAACAGAACTTCAGATTTGGACCTGTCTGACCACAGAACAGTTCTGGACTTCACCTCAGTCCATCTGAAATGAGCTCTGGTCCAGAGACGTGGTTCTGGTATGTTCACATCTGTGAACAGAACCAGATCTAGTTTTACTGCAGTGGCCCCTGAGGGCCTTGTGTGTTGAGCTCAGACTTCTTCAGATTCTTCAAATCTGTGGACCAGATTATGAACTGGAGATGATGCAGATTAAAGTCTTTTTTCAGGAAATTTATTCTGAAATTCATTCAGGCGCTTTATTTTGAAGTAGTTCCTCTAGATTTAGACAGCCTGCTGAACTTGTGTCCATCTTCACTTCTGAAGTCTCTGTTTGTCTCCATCCTCTGACTGACCTGCTGATCTTTCACCTCATCAGACTAAATGTTGGTTCTGATCCGGACCTCAAACTGTTGCTGCTCCTGGTTCAGATCTGGTGATAAGAGTTTTTAACATTTATCATATAAAACTTATTTTATTAATGTACTCTAACAAAATCATTACTCAACTCTCTTTCTGAATTCTCTCTGTATGTAACAAACACTTATCTAAAAAGTGCGTGCAGTTGTCTCCTTGACACAGAACAAGGACGCTGGTTGGGCCAGCTTATGTTTGATTACAGTTGTTCTGACATCACGTTCTGGTTTGTTTTTATATTACGTTCTTGTATGTTCATGTGCTATCTGAATCTCACCTTGTCCTACCTTTGAGAGAATATCCCAGCACGCGCTGACCAATTTGGACTTGCTTCAAACACGGTTGAGCTCTGCTCCAAGCGAGTTTGAAGTGATATCCCCTTTGCAAAGTGTGACTAAATTATAATAATTTCTTGTTTCTTTGTGTGGTTATCGTTCTAGGTGAAGATGTTTAAATGAAGGTGTTTACGAATCCCTATCATCTGGATCTCAGACTGTTGCTGCTCCTGGTTCTGATCCGGACCTTAGATCAGGGGTCACCAACTTTTTCGAAACTGAGAGCTACCTGTACTTCGTGTGTACGGAGTCATACAAAGTCAAAGTCAAAGTCAACTTTATTGTCAGATCTGCAATATGTACTGTACAGGACATACACAGGACCGAAATTGCGTTTCTCTCAGTCCCTCGGTGCAACAGTAAACATCTAAACATTGAAACACTGAAACATATAATAATAGACATAAGCATAAAATAGTAAAACTAACACTGTCCTGAGTTTTTGCATAGTGGTATAAGAGTATGAAAATTTACACCAACTCTAAAACTAAAACTAAAACATTAAACATTTAATGAACATAATACTGTCCTGAGTTTTTGCATACTAGTATAAAAAAAGAGTATAAAAAGTATAACTAAAATAAACTAAAGGTTTCTAGCATTGACATTTGCAAAGTGGCAAAGCAGCGTATGAGTTAATGTACACAGTATATGTATGAGGTAGTAGTTGATGTTGTTATAGAGGCAAAAAGTGGCATATGCAGTAAGGCACATTGGGCATCCCTAAATAAGACCGTTCAGAGCACACTGTATATGTATCAGCAGTGGTGTAGATATTAGAGTAGTGTAAATGTAAACAGTAGTAATTAAATGTAAGCAGTAGTAATAAAAGTAAACAGTATTAATAAATGTAAACAGAGAATGTAAACAGTATTATGACTATAGGCAGTGATGTAATACAAACATTAGTGCAAGTATGAGAAGTAGTGCAAACTGTATGAGCACATGACCGAGAGTTTAGTGAATAACCCGTTTGATGACACAGAGTCCAGTGTTAAAATCTTTGTGTTGTGTGGTAATGTGTGAGAAAGTTTTAGTGTTAAGGCAGTTCAAATGGGAGGGGGGGCAGAGCAGGCAGAGTGTTTAGCATTCTGACTGCCTGATGAACAGAGCTGTCTCTCAGTCTGCTGGTTCGAGCCTGGAGACTCCTCAGTCTCCTCCCTGATGGCAGCAGTCTGAAGCAGCTGTGTAGTGGGTGTGTGGGATCACCTGCCATGCGGTGGGCTTTCCGAGTGAGGCGTTTGCTGTGTAAGTCCTGCAGTGAGGGCAAGGAGGTGCCCACGATCTTCTCAGCTGCTCTCACAATGCGCTGGAGGCTCTTGCGGCAGGATGCAGTACATGCACCAAACCACACAGTGATGCAGCTGGTCAGGACACTTTCTATGGCACC
>JBBPBX010011125.1:0-22983 GCA_038048925.1 Garcialebias charrua | reverse complement strand
TATATATATGTTTCTTCTCAAAAGTTCTATTTCTTTGGAAAAACTTGGTTTTTGTGGGTAAATAGACTAATCCCTGCTAGATATATTATTCCTTTTAAAACTTTTGACATAAGCCATGAAATAAGACCATACTCATTGCAGACTTCTCCTCAAACCTTTATTTCTCTCAAACATTGAAATAAGTCATAAAATTTGACAATCATCACTACAGAGTTCTCCAGAACTTTAAATCTCTCAAACCATCCTAAAAAGGTGATCCTGAGTTATCAGGGCGTTACTGTAGAGGCAACAGGACGGTCGGTATGTGTTTTTTTGCCCCTAATTCGAATTAGGCCTCGGGGTCGTTTTCCATACCACTCACATGATTGATAATGATCAGTTTATATATGATAAAGAGGATGGGATGATGGAGATGTTCAATATTTATCATCTAAAACTAATTACTCTGACCCAATAATTATAACCCAGCTCACTTATATCAAATATTCTCTGTTCCCTTTAAACACTTATATTTGATAGTACAAACATGTTGTTTGCTTTTCTCCTTGATACAGAAAAGACAGTCTTCTAGCCTTGACAATGTTTGGATTAGATGTTCTTGTTTGATCAGAACCATGACTTGTTTGTTTTATCTGTAAGACGTCAGAACTTGTCAAACTCCACCTCCTTCTTGTTTAAATAGCTTGTCATGTCCAGTACAATTCGGAATTGTGCTGGACAATGTTTTTGAGACCAAACTAAGTTTCAAAAGACATTAAAAAGCCTTCCCCTTTGCAAAGATTGTTTGTCTGTTTTAACACTGTTCTCTTGTTTATCTTGTGTGGTTTTTATTATGGTAACAGGGGTTTAAAATCCCCATCAGTCTTATTGTGTTACATTTGCAGCAATGTATTTGGGATTGCATGTTTACTTGTTTATGAAGGTAAATGTTTTCTATGCTAATACCATCTCTCATTAGTTGGATGTAAACCCTTGCCAGGATATGTGCAGCTGTTGGTTTTGTAAAATGCTACACCTGTGTAGCATGAAGCCGAACTTCTCTAATTATGACCCTTGACCCGTATTCATCTTTCAGACTCACCATGAATCGTGTACTTTAAAATTACCTCTGACATCAATAATGTCTGATGTTTTTCTACACATTTCTCCATATATGGACTCTGTGTCCACCAGGGACACAGAGTCAGTTACAGTCTGACAAATGTTTACTTATTCTTCCTCTGTTTCTAAGAAAGAAAAACAAATAATTAATGAAGTTTGTTTATTTTGTAATAATATATAGGCGCTTATCAGTTTACTGATTTACCTATATTTTAGATGTAAATTGGCAGGGTTTAAACTGACACAAAAATACATAATTAATTAAACGAATTCTCTCTTTTTTAGTTTAATACCAATAATTCAGTTACTTAGTGATGATATGTAAAGACATGAAATGTTAACTTATGTTGGTACAGCAGGACTGGACCATTTATTTAACAGAATCATAAATTACATCACACATTTGTACATGTTTGGATCGATTGAATTTCCTATAACTAACTGTTCACAGATTAAAACATAGGAACAACAGGACACAAGTTATCGATCTTATAATAACTTATATCTCTGCAGGCATTTAGCTTAAGTTTACTGTCTTAAAATAAGAAAGCTTAAGAGTAGGAGGAAGATGGAAGATGAAAGATGAGGAGAGGTACTATCTTGATGTGTTTTAACCAGAAACATGGCAGCTCTCCGGCCTATCTCGGCTACACGTTGGTACACTTGGCAAAGCATTTGACGACTTTGTTACCTCGTGAAGATGGTCAGTCCCCAGTTGGTCCAACTGGCCAGTTCGTTTACCGTTCTCAACGTCTCCAGACGTCTGCCTTGACTCGAATCGAAGTAACAGCCGTTCCTGGTTTGGCTTTTCAAGATAAGATGTTCCTTAAAGGAATGTCAATAAAGTGAAGCTTTCTACAGCTTGAAATGGATTTATAACAGGCATGTTATAAATCTTTTAACTGAATGACGTGTCCTTAGCGTGTGACTAGGGTTCATTCAGCTCTTTGGGGAACCTCATGACTTGAGGTCCTTAGCAAACTCTAGGAAGTTCCAGCAAAGCTTAGAACTTTAAGAAAGGATCTGAGATCAGTGACTTGTCCTTCTCCGATTGGTTCAAACGAACCAGTGGATGAAGGTCACTCGGACAGGAGAGGATCAGTTTTTTTTAGAACAGAGAAGAAGTTGTTTAGAATGAAGAGAGAGAAACAGATTAGACTGGAGCCAGCTTCATAAAACAACTGATTAAAACTGTATTCTAACTTCTAACAAAACTGAGGAGTTCAGTCTGACATATTAATTCACTTTGGGCATAGTTCTTGACTAAGACAGAGAAAAATATACCAGTTTAGTAATGATCATTCACATATTAAAAATACATCAGCATATTAAAGAGTGACTACTCAATGCAAATAACAAATGATCAAAAACGACAAGAGTTATTCATTTGATGACATTTGAATTAACGAAATTAAAAGAAGTCTCTTCTGAAATAATATGTGTTTTGATTCAAATAAATGTAATAAAATAGTGTTAATGTCTTTTTACTGAAAGTATCAGTGAAAAGGTTTCACTGGGGCAGTTCAGAGACGACGGTATATCAGAGACCACCGTCTGTTCCACTACAGTCCCCCCTTTTGGAAGTCATCGCCTGTCCATGTGGATGAGGTCCCACACGAATGGATACCACCAAATGTCTCTGATCTTGATGTAATCCAGCAAGTGGAAAGAATCAAAAATTATAATCCCATAATATTTTTGGAAATTCCATACTGTTCGTAGGTAATCCCATAGCGGAAAGCTTTTAATCCTTTGGAAAACAAAGTCTTATAATCCACAGCGGTAATTCCACAACGGTAATTCCATATCGATTAGAGTTGTTGATTTCATCAGCAACAATTGTTTTTATCAGCATGTAGAGGGGATCCCTCGATTGACGCAGAGGAGGCGACCCTTGGATGAAGGTTGAAGACCAACGTTGAAGTAGCAGGTCCCCACATCGAAGGTTGAAGGCTGGTTGGTTTCCAGTCCGTGCCACTCTGGTTCTATGTGTCATGCAATTATGTGGTTTTAGGTGGGCTTATGATTGGGATTTTACATTAGCCTTACCTATATGCACCTGGTATGTAAGCTATCATGGTTTAGATCAGCTACAGATACCAAGTAAGGGGTGGATCATGCATCAAAAGTTAAATATAGGGATCTACGTCTATAGAAGGTTCAGGAGGGCTTCTGTAATGAAGGCCTCTTCTTCCAAACTATTCCTCCATTCATAACTTAGTTTTAGTTAAACTAAAATAGAAAAGAAAATGTAGTTTGGTCTAAATGTCTGTTGTCCTTTTAGACAACGACGTAGGATTTTGTATTCCCTATAAATTTAGAAGTCTATGGCGAGACTCATCAAAAATGAATACATAATCTAGAATAGAATCGATCGAATCGGTTATGTTTAGAAATTGTGAGACCAGTGTAGTTTATGGTACCTAAAGTAGCTTTAAACTACATTGACTTTTCATTGACGGAGGTTTAACAAATGAAAACTGCATGTTGGCATAGCTAAATCCATTTAAGTCTTTAACTAACATTTATACAAAACCTCTTTTGGCTGGGAGTGTTCAGAAAACAATACCAAGCTTCAACAACAACAAAAGTAGCCATTAAGCAACTAGAAAACAATGTTTCACTGCTTCAACTCACTCCTGTCGTCAGATTCCAATGTATCACACAAGAAAAACAGGTCTTAGCTTTATAACCGATGTCAATTAAATCCTGCAGATTTAAACGGTTGTTAAGGTTAGTTTTTTGTTGTGGGTTGTTAGGCTTAGCGTTTCTAAGTTCTAGTTGGTGCCGTTTCTTTTTGCGACAAATATAGTTTAAACTGTTTAGTTTATTTACTATCTTGTGCTTGGACGACCTTATTTTCCCATGAAGTCTGTGAGTTTGCAAGATATTTGTTGTTTGTGGGGTTATTGAAATCTTTGTCTTTGTCTTGGGCATGACCTAACATCAACACCCTAAAGTCATGGAGGACCACAAACACAGGTGAGGACGTCCGTCCATGGGCACAAGTTAGGATGCCATTGTTTAGTTTAAGCTGTTTTCGCAGCTGAGAGTAGACAGTACACAGGAACCTTTTAGGTTTCGGCCAACGTTTCTTCTTACGTTTACCTCTTTCTGTGTAATTCAGGTGTGACACAACTGTCAGCGCAGTCGCAGGTGTGTCTGATTGTTCAGAATGCGACGGGTCACTGTCGTTGTTGAGTGTTTTCCCACTTCTTGACTGAAGAGGGGCTCTTTGAGTCTGTAGAAACTATGTCATTTCTGATTAGTTCTAAACTCAAATGCTCTTGAACCAAGGTTTCATCGAAAGCTTGGCTGGTTGCTGATTTATCTGTCCCAGAGGACAGAACAGCTTCTTTGGTGTGGGATCCGTGGATCTCCACACCTTCGTCTACCTGTGGTAGGTAGTGTTCAGTGAGTGCTGATTGTTCCAGCTCACAGAGGAGGTTCTCTTGTTGGGCCAGGGTTGTGTCCAACTATTGGGTCTCTTCTGCCTCACCTGTATTTGAAGGTTCACTTACCGGGCTTGTGCTCTCGGTTGAGGATTCCCTTGTGCCTTCTGCGGTACCTGCTCTTAGACAGTTAGTGTCACCTTGTGTAGGCATATCGATTGGCAATGGTTTGTTCACTCTGGTCCACATTGTCTGATCGCCATAATCTATAATTGCGTCAAAGCGATTTATAAAATCTTGGCCAACCAAAAATGGGAATGAGTCAATGGTAGACACATGTACAAGGTGGTATATTGTCGTTTTGCCAATCTGCATGTGAACCATAGCTATAGCTGTTAGGGTTGTTCTCATCTCTGCGAGGCCCTGCAACTCAATAGCGCTCTTCACTAGGGGTATTTGCCTGTTAACATCGTTAGCAGCATTCCTTAGCTCCTTGAACAGTTTGGCTGACATAATAGTTATGTCCGCACTGCCGTCCAGGAGGGCTTCACGCGCGAGGACCCCTTCCAGTGTGATTGGCAGGTAAGCTTTCTTAGCTACCCCCCTTTTGATAAAGTTACACGAAAACCTCACAGGTCTTGGCACACGTTTCTGTTTACGCGTACCTCTGTCTGTGTAATCTTGTTTACTGTCAGCATCTTGTTGGCTGTCAGCATCATGACCTTCAGGGTTTTGCTGACTATCAGCAATTTGTTTGCTGTCAGCATCTTTGGCAACGTTGACGTTTTTGTTGTCGACTGTGTGCTCTGAGTTTTTGTGAAAGATAGTACTGCATATCGCTCCAGGTTGGTCAATGTTGATAGTGACATTATCAGTGATAACGCCACTCATTGTATCAGGTTGGTCAAGCACTGTAACATTCAAATCTACTAACAAACTACTTACTTCCTCTGTCTCTTCCGAGCATAGAGGTGTTGGGCCATTATTCTGGGACATTCGTGACTCTTTGCATGTCTCGAACTGTTCTGTTCGAGGTGCGGGAGGTGCAGTTCCGAGGCTCGGGGGTTTCTGTTGGGACCACGCATTGTTACATGAGTATAGGTCCTCATACTTCAATTTCTTTTGAAGTTCACCCACCGGTAGACCTTGGTTTTCACCCACCTGGTTCGATCTGAACCATTTTGGGTCTCTTAAAGAGTGAACACCTACCTTTTGTGGTTCATCGCTTGTCTCAGACTTTTCAATCTGAGGTGCTTAGGAGCGGGGCTCCCTTTAAACCATTGTGAGTCACTGTTCCAGCTGGCACCAACATTTCGTTGTTTGTCAGTTTGAAAATCTTGTTTATTCTTGCTTGCATTATCCAACTCTTCTAAGAACCGACGTATGTTCTCCATCTCTTCTGAAGTCAAAGGGCCTCTGATAAGACAGTGTTTATTCTCGCTTTCTATAGGAGAGAGAACCTCTTCTATTTTTAGCGACTGGGATTCGACCTTTTGACCTGGGCACATCACAGAGGGTGTTTTGCTTCGCATGTGAGCCTCAAAAACATTTATAGCATACTGTTTTATTTCATCCAAAGATGTTACTTCTAATTGACACCAGGTGTACCATGGCCACTTGAATCTAATATCAGAGATTAGATTATTTCTGAAAACAGATTGGAAAAGCGTCTGCTCTTCCAGGTNCTTTGAAGGTGGAGGAGAACCTGTGTTGGAGCAGGGACATGTCAACTCCAACGGAAAGGAGATGAGATGCTAACCCTAAAAACAGCTGCCGTCCAAAAACGTTTGTGCTTTAAAAGGAAAAACATGAGTCGTGGGTCAGGGGAGGGACTCGTGGTTCTTCATTTAATTTCTCAGGTTTCTTCAGAGCTTCATGGAGCGCTAACAGAGAAGCTAACACAAGTTAGCAATGCTTCACCTCAATTTATATGGAGGTTTATGATAAACTGACTTCTGGGGATATTTGAAAATAAAAAATGAGGTCCTACTACGAAGACAGAAACATTGGAGAACGAGCGGTACGCCGACGTCCTCCATCTCTGACGGGGTTTAACA
Organism: Garcialebias charrua; assembly: GCA_038048925.1. Taxonomy (NCBI): domain Eukaryota; kingdom Metazoa; phylum Chordata; class Actinopteri; order Cyprinodontiformes; family Rivulidae; genus Garcialebias; species Garcialebias charrua. The sequence continues at coordinate 16,433 of JBBPBX010011125.1, read as the reverse complement.
GTGAATGTTTGTAGTTTTGGAGATTAGTGTTTTTCTGGACTAGAATTGAACAGAGCATGAAGTAAACTAAATGTTTTTAGTGTGGCATATTCAAGAGGAGTTACTGTGGAGAAGAACAGATGGTAGCTGAGCAGAGTGACAAATCCTGGAGAGTGGAGACATTTATCCACCACCAGGAGCAATGGAGGAGCCAGGGGGTGGCCAGTGGTGGCCTTGGCCCCCATAGATTAATCTTTGTCCACCCAAATCATTTGAGGAAATTATACTTTTAAAACAATGTAAAAATTAGAACGCATATCTTCCTCAAATGATCTGGGTGGTCAATTTACATTTATATATCATGGTGGCCATCTTGGATTTTAACACGGCAACCATATTTTTGATAGTGGCCTTTTTTACGTCGAGATGCAGCCACACACCAAAATGGAAGTTGGTATCTTATTTATGTATTTAAGTTATCGAGCTCATGCACAGACAGGTGGACAGATGGAATAATCTCTCTTGGCTCCACGACAGGAAACAAAAACAAGACATAAATATCAAACAGAAGCAGCATAAGGAAGAACTGGTCTGTGCGACCCTTTTGTTGAAGTTTTCAGAAAACATCTAATAAGTTTTCAGTTGTAGAGGCACCTCTGATGAAAAATTTAAATCTATCAATGAAACATCTGAAAGAGCACAACGTTTATAAGATTCTCCCATTCAGGGTTTAGTTTTTATCAAATCACCATGGTAACCCAAAACACCAATAAAAATATCTGCTAGCATCGGGTAGGTGAGCACTACAGTTTAAGATGTATAAAAACGTGTTTAATGCAGTATTCAGTGCTGTGACCTGAAGAAAAAGGCCAGAGTGATGGTGAGAAAAAAATATAATTTATTTTCAAGTAAAAGAAAGAAAGTTACTCATTCTTTAATAAAATAAAATGGTCATCTTGTTGGAACAAAAGGAATGTTTTGATCTGTATGTGTTGAAGGGAGGAAGGAGCGGAGCAGGAAGGGAGGTGAGGATGTAGGAAGTGAAGGAGGTATATTTATCAGAGTGACAGATTGTGCTCATGTATTTGTGTCTCTTCATATCTGTCAGCTACCATCTACACCTTTACTGACAGACGAGATCGCAGAGGAGGCGGAAATATTTTTAATAACCTCTGTCATCTCAAACGTCCCTTTTTTTCTGGTTTGCTGCAGATCCAGGCTGGTGTTCGGCCGCATGAAGGAGAAAACTTGTATTTATTATATTTAAATCAAATACTCCTGTAACTGCAGCTGGGTGAACAAACCCACCCTGAGGTTGTTTTATATCAAAACTTAGATTTTTGTCTCCGTTCCCCCAGAGTTTCTCTGCTGGAGGACAGATGGTGTCCTCTCAGAGGTCAGAGGTCACACCCAGACTCATTGACATCCATCGTGTCTGAGCTCAGAGTTTTCACCTGAAAACGAAGGCTCTTTTTAACTTTTATCTCCTCCATCCAACAGAACCGGCGGTATCATCAGAACCTTCTGCCGATCTTCTTGATCCAACTTTTCATACAGAGTTTGTCCGAGCCTCACTTCTTAGTCTGCGTTTCTATCTGAAGTGCTGCTGTGGGCAGCTCCGCCCACTTTCTGCTCCCTCCAAATATACAGGTAGTCCCCGACCTACCACGGAGTTCCGTTCCTGCGCGGCGGCGTAAAGCGAATTTCGATGCAAGTCGGAACATACGTACATACTGCATCTTATACGTACAGTACTGTATTTTACCAAGCACTTAGGCCCTGTACACACGTAGCCTGGTGTTTGAAAAACGAATATCTGCGCAAAAAAAATATCTCCGTACATACATGTTCGGATATTTAAAATGTTCGTCTACATGTCCCCGTTTATTTTCACCACAGAGCGTTGTAAAGAATATGCCGAACCCATATGTGGCAGTGTAGTGCAAAGGTGAAATGTATATCAGCCAATCACAACCCTTCAAAGCAACCACAACTTCCTGTTAGTATTGAATCATGGGAGAAGGTCCTTGAATCATGGCGCCTGGAGGTTCGTTTTTTGTGGACAGACCGCGAGGTTGAACTACTATTAAATACCATGTTGGAGTACAAAGTTAATAAAACGCAGGAAAATGTTGACTGGGAATCATGTCAGAGCAGGTATGTTGACATTTTAGCGCTTTTTTTAGAGCATTATGTGACATCAGCGCGCAGAAATACGCAAATCTCCGGTTCTGAAAGTCCACATGCAAACCCGAAAGCGGAGAATTCTCAAATCTCCACTTTGCTCTGAGTTTTTTTATTATTCGTTTATAGTTACATCAACCCGAGTTCACGTGTGGATGAAAGGCCAAACCGCATGATAAACTATTCGGTTTTACGGATATCCGGCTACGTGTGTACAGGGCCTTAGCCTATCCTAACACAGTACCCTACATAATTATCAAAAAACACATACATTTGGGAGCCATAATGAAGAGAAAAAATAGTTAATTTCCTACTGAAATGCTGTGGTGAAGCCGTTTCCTTCGTCCCTCCTCCGTATTCTCTATTGCGTTTACGACGTAAAACCGCCATCCAGCTCGGTCCATCTGCCATATTCCGTTCAAGACGTAAAACAGGGTTCACAGTACAAGTTTTGTTTTTTTGAATGTCCAGAGGACCAGACTTAGCTTTTTTAGAGAGTAATGTGTAGCATTCCTCCGCAGCTACGTTAATAACGTAAAACCGGAAAGCGGAAACTGCGTAACTCGGCTTTTCAAAATAAAATTTCTAAATATTTTTTTTTTATAAATATTTTTTAAATGAGATGCGCCGTAACCACGAAACGTTGTTACTCGAGACCGTCGTAACCCGAGGACTACCTGTATAGTCATCGCCATGGCAACCAGTGACTCAGCAGCTTCTGGGTCTTCCATTTTACCCAGCATGCCTTTCTTCCTCCTCAGTCTCCATCATGGCCGCCCCCCACAGATCCTTCGTAATTGCTCTGATCGGACCTTTGGTGTTAGGCGGATTCAGTCAGAGGGTCGGCAGGAAACAGGAGTTTCAAAATAAAGCTCATAGATACTCTTCAAAATAAGAGTCTGACTCTGTCATGGCTTAACTTGTAGTTCCAAAAATCCTTCAGGCTATGTGGAAGAAAGCTGATGGGTGAGTTTAAGACTTTTTTTTTTCTACCTTACCATCACTCACCAACCCAAAAAAAAAAAACCTTAAAGACACTTGGCATGAAGCGTAGCCACACGTTGGACAAACTGTAAAAACAACCCAACAAGGATTCCTCCTCACATTTTGTTTTTCAGAGCCGCTGGGAGAGCCAATCAACACGCGACAGGAAGTACAGCCAAAATAAAAGCCTGGGTCAGACAACGTCAGTGACTCATCTTTAATGTTCGCTCTTCAAAACGTCCGTCTGACTCATCGTGCTGTGTGATAACAATAATAAATAAACACATTAAAAGAACAGTTATGTTGTAAATCACAATGTTTTATTATGGCTGTATAAAAATCTCTGCTATTATTAGTGCACAAAACAATAAATGTGTGCACGATACGCGCGAACATTCTGTCCCAAAGGTTTGGTTCAGTTAAACTGTTCCAGGATCAGATTATAATACCTGCATGTTTTTATACATTTTAAATCTTTATGTTGACGTTATCGATGACACCCGAGCTGAAACGGCTCATTTTGTCAAACGTGTTTCACTTTGTTTTTACATCACGTACGCAAAGACCTGCACCGCCTCACACACACACACACTGAGACAATGCATGCTGCACCAATGTCGTATATCAGGGTACAGCTACGTCCCAGGGTTAATAATGGAGCTGTCACTTTGATGTGCATACCTGTGCGTGTGTGTGTGTCCCATTAATAGCTTGCCAGCTGTCATTGCAGATGAAGAGTTTGTGTCAAGAGAGTGGACTTTAAATGCTCCTTGTCAACTTGTTCAAACATAATGACTTTCCAGCAGAGTGTGTGTGTGTGTGTGTGTGTGTGTGTGTGTGCGTGCGTTGGCACGTGTTAGCGTTTTGCTTCCCCAGGTGTCCACCTGATGCATTTTGTTGTGGCCCTCCTGCAGCTTCAGTTCTCAGCAGAACATCTGCCCAGCGTACGCGTCTCAGAAACTGAACGTTTGTTTTCCTCTGAGCCTCTTGAGGAGCCGTTCAGATACTTTTTGTTTCCTGAATGCTAAACGTTGATGTCAAATGTTGACTTCTTCTCCAAAGACTCTGGAAACGGGAATGAAATAAAACTCATTAAATGAGGTTTGGGTTGTAAATGGATCAGGAAATCCTTCTGAGGCCAGAAACCATAAACTGGCTGAATGTTGCGTCAGCATCCAGACGATGGTTCGCCTGTTTTTTTATTTATATTATTTTTCAAATGTCTTTCACAATCTGACACGTTCTACACACACGTGTTATTCTCTAGACATTCGTGTATCAGAACCTTCAGCTCATTCAACAAGCTGGTGCTGTGGTGTTTTGTTTCTTAAGCCAGTTTTAGCTTGTTGTTACAATCCTGGATGGAGGAACAGGAGATGAGTCATACCAGGATGCAGGGGGATGTCCAGTAGGAGGAGCCAAGAGAGGCTGGCCACTCCCAGGCAGCTGGGCCAGCAGCTGCACAGTGTCGCACAAAATAAATGAGCCTAAATCATGCTACTTTTTACTTTTAGCTAGAGTTCTGCGTCTTCTAGATTTTAGCTACTACAGTATACTGCTTCATTTAGCTTTTAGTTACTATGTATACTTCTTTTAACGTTTAGCTACTGTTCAGTTATATTTAGCTTTAAGATACTACAGTACAGTATTTTGATAAGCTAGAGTAGCTTTTAGCTAATACATTGCTGTTTATTAACTACCATTTTGCTACTTTTAATAAGTATTTTGCTAGTTTAGGCTTGGACTGTGACCTTTTAGCTGTTTTCTGCATCCTACAGCTGTAAGCTAATATTTAGCTACTTTTAGCTAGTGTTTTGCTTCTTGGAAGTAATGTACTGATCATTTTAGCATTTAGCTACTGTTCAGTTATATTTAGCTTTGAAATACTATTTTGATATGTTTAACTTTTAGCTAGTGTTCTACATTTTTCGCTTTTGCTACTTTTAACTAGGCTTGGTCTGTGTTATTCTACCTTTAGCTTGTTTTCTGCATCCTATGGCTTTAAGAATTTTTTTTAACTACATTTAGCTTTTAGCTTGTGCCTTGCTTCTTTTCGCTTATGTACTACTAGTATGTATTTAGCTGCGTTTCAGTTATAATTAGCTTTAAGATACTATTTTGATAAGCTAGAGTAGCTTTTAGCTAAAACGTTGCTACTTTTAATTAGTATGTTTGCTAGTTTAGGCTTGGACTGCGTTCTTGTAGCTTGTTTTCTACATTCTACAGCTGTAAGCTCATTTTTAGCTACTTTTAGCAAGTGTTTTGCTTATTTGAAGTAATGTACTGCTAATTTTAGCATTTAGCTACTATTCAGTTATATTTAGCTTTGATATACTATTTTGATAGGTTTAACTTTTAGCTAGTGTTCTACATTTTTTAGCTTTTGCTAACTAGTAGGCTTGGTCTGTGTTCTTCTACCTGTAGCTTGTTTTCTGCATACTGTATATGACTTTAAGATAATTTTTTAGCTACATTTAGCTTTTAGCTAGAGCCTTGCTTCTTTTTGCTTATGTACTGCTAGTTTTAGTACTTTTACGTAGTTAGTGTTCTACTTTTTTTTTTTTTTTTTGCAAAATCGTAGCTACCAGCTACTGTTTTGCTTCTTTTGGCTAGTATTTTGCTAGCTTTAGCTAACTTTTGCCACATTTAACTACTTTGCTACTTTTGGGTTAGCCTGCAGTCTTGTGCTTTTAGTTTGTTTCCTGCACTCTACAGCATTTAGCTACTTATAGCTTTTAGCTCATCTTCTGAGTCTGATGATGACCGCTCAAAGTTTCTCTGCGTTAAATTTGTTTTTTTTTTTAAAAACTCGGCGAAGTCAGACGATAAACCTACCGCTCATCTTGGAGCAGAGAAGTTCCTTTCCTTCAGGGCTGTGTTTATTCTGCACCATTCGAGGTGAAACTCATATTTGTGTCCAGGAGAACCGGCAGAAGCTTTCGGAGCGGGTCTCTGATCCCGAGTGCTGGAAGCTTTTAAGACGGCCTTCGGAGGAGTTGGAGGCTGAAAGGGATCGACTCTTCATCAGAGAGGGAATCAGAAGCGTGACCTCCAGCAGCAGCAGGACCAGCTAATGCTTCCCTGTCAGTCCATTTGAGCAGCAGCTCGTCGAAACCCTTTGACTCGTTTTGTGGAGCCCCACTGAGCCAGGACCAGCCGGTGTCAAAGTAAGCCATCAGCCCGATGAATAGCCTGCAGCCTTTTCTTTTCTACGACGATTAAGAAAGAGCACGCTGGAATATTATTATTCTCCTGTACTGAAATATGTCAGATTAAACCGTTACTTTGGCTGAGCCATACACAAAAGACACAAACACTAAAGTGCTTTAAAGCCCCATTTTCTGAATGCATTTGGACTTTTTTGAAATATTATATTAAAACATTTTTTAACCTGCCCAGAAACATGACAGCTTAAATCATCACCTTTGGCTGGAAACAAAAAAAAAGTAAGGCAGAAAAGAAAGAAAAGGCACAGATGTGCTGTCGAGATTTACTGAGCTCTGCAGAAATAATTCAGATTTCTGCGTCCCCCACCAGCAGCTCATTGTACCGCTCCACAACGATCCCAGTTTAACCTCCACACGCACGACAAACCGCCGGAAGATTTAACGAGTTAAATCAAAAATAACTAGGACAACACCTGCATCAATTTAACTTCAAAACAAAGCGTTCGTTAAAATTGATACAGCTGGGTGAGAAGATCTGAGGTTAGGCTTTAAATCAGCTAAAATCATACACATAACACCCAAAGTGAACAACAACAAGAAGAGTTAATCAAACTAAAACTGAAATGTGGTGTCAGAAGTAGAAAAGTTAGCTAAAATGTTTTATTTCATGATGAAATACAAAATAAATGCAGAGTTAAAACAAAAAACTAAAATCAGCAATTACGCAACTGAAAGCTAACACTAACAAACAGTAGCTAAAAGCTGATATTTACAAAATGTAGTTAGCGAAAATTAGCTAAACTACAACCAAAAAAGCCAAAACTGTAGCTAAAAGCTAAATTAGCACAATCATAACGAACACTAAAATGCACCAAAACATATCTACATGGCTAAAAGTGGCCAAATAGTAGCTAAAAGCAAAGAATAGCGAAGATGTTGCCAAAATAATAATTCAAAAATTAATGGCTGAAAGCTAACGTTTACAAAATGTTGTTAAAAGCTAAAATGAGCAAAACTGTAACCAATGCTAAAACTAGCAACACTGTAGTGAAAAGCTAAAATTAGCTAAATCATAACTAAAACTAAATTTCATACAAATGTAGCTATTTTTTTTTTGGTAAACTGTTGATGCAAGCTAACACTAACAAAACAGTAGCTTAAAGCGAACATTTCCAAAACTGATGCTAAAAGTTAACCAATACTGTATCCAAAAGCTAAAACTAGCAATATTGTAGCTAAAAGCTACAATTAGCTATACTGTAACTACACTATAGATATATAAAACACTACAAGTGTTAGGCTACTGCCGGTAAATATCACAAAAATGTAGCTAAAAGATAAAAGTAACCAACAACTAGCTAAATGCTAACTTTAGTAAAACTGCTGATGTAAGCCAACAATAACAAAACAGTAGCCTAAAGCTAACATTAACAAATTGTTGCTCCAAAGGTAAAAAAAAAAAAAAAACTATCCAAAAAGTGACAACTAGCAACATTGTAGCTAAAAGCTAAAATTAGCTACATTGTAAATAAAACTAAAATTCACAAATAGTAGTTAAAAGCTAAAATTAGCAACATCTTAAAACATCAACATTTTCTAAAATGTAGCCGAAAACTGCAAGTAGCCAAATCACAACTAAATGCTAAAATTAGCTAAATTATAGCGCCACACTGTCACCATGTGGCCCCAACAGTGAAGTGGCTTCAAGAGAACCGTCGGTTTTACAAATACAGTATAGAGCTAAAACGGGTTGTGGTAGTAGCTGAGAGGCATTTCCAACACAACGTCTGAGTGCTAACAGATCCTGTGAAATAAAACGTGTTTCAAGAATAGCCGAAGCTTGAATATACGTATTTAGCTGTTCTGTAAATCTAAATCCAACGAGCTGAAAGAAGGTTGCATGTTTGCATAATTGAGTCTTCTGGCAACTAATGAAGGTTTTTGGGAACTTGTTGCTCGGTACAAATCGCCCGTCGCCGTTGTTCGGCGAGGTTTTATCGAAAACCTCGGGTCCAGCTGGGTCCTCAGGAACAAACTGGCCAGCGCCGTCGGCTGCTCAGCCACAGATCTCACCTTGTTTTCAGCTGCACGCGCAGACACCACTTACCTGCCGGAGCCTCTCACTGTCATTTTGCACTTTTAAATTGCCAGGCTGCAGCAATAGCAGGCTTTGTTCTTGAGAACGCCGCGCACGTGTTTTTATTTTTCAGCTTTCAAAAAGCTTTTCAGAACGGCAAACAATTTTTGTGTCACCTCCCAACCTGCCGCTGAGGTGTGACATTCATGAGGAGTTCTCTCTCTCTGGTAAACCGGCAGGGAAACAGGATTTCTTCTAACTCAGGAGATGTTTGGAGGACTCAAAGGTCCACAGCTGTTTCAGTAATTACTGTACACACAAAAAAAGCGGTTAGAAAGGGACACGTGCACACAGGTTTTGTTCGGCGACCACGCCCGATTACAGTATATAAAGATGCCCACTGACTTACAGGATGTTTGAAAAAAGTTCTGGGCTCTTCCAACAGATTTTACTGTCTTTGTATGTCTGTTAGTAAAATATCTCTAGAATCCTCAGAGGGATTTAACTGAAACAACTATCAGAAAGTTAACACTGGATGCAGTGGTGGGCACCAGACCGCAAGGGAGCGCTAATGCGCTAATCCGCTTATAGCGTACCTAAACTATTTGTCAGCGTTACAGCGGATTAACTAACTTTTATAATTCATACGCGGATTTGCGCTATTTTTATTTAAAATGCAGTACCGCTAATAACTAATTATCTATCAGTAAAAACGAAAAAACTTATTTACGGGCCCGGACGACTGCTAACAGACCATATCCTGTCAGCGCCGGATGTGGTCCGTGACAAAAAAGCGTCCCCTCAGTCTCTTTGCTAGAGCGAGCGCTCTCAGTTAGCAGCCAGTGTGTTACTCTGCAGCCTTATTGCTTGTTTTCGAAGAGTCAGACGAAGAGTTTTTAACATGGAGGGTGAACTTATGGATGTTTCTCAGCGGCCTACGCGACGCGTCTGGATTTTAAAAAGTATTTCGCCATTTGCCCTCTTCAAAATGGCGGCCGCGACGGCCACAGAAGATAAGGACTTTCCATGAAAACACGGTAAAAACAATTATTTCTTTGCTGAGAAAAAATATATTTCTTAGCTGACTTTATAGCACAAGTTTTCTCTGAGCTTAACCGGTTCAAATGGTCAAATCTGCTGGATTAAAAAAAGTATTTCGCCATTTGCCCTGTTCAAAATGGCGGTTAGCATGTTAGCATTAGCGTCCGCTAGCATTGGTAATACAGGTAGTCCCCGATTTACGAGCGCTCTGATCTACGAGGTTCCGGACTTACGAGCTGGCGAATTCTTTGAAAAAACGCAAAAAATACTGAGTTTTTCTGTGTTTTTTCACCACAGTTCGTTAGCTAAACATGTGGACACACGTTTCCGATCATTTTTATGCACTCATAAGCAGTTTTTCGATGAAAAACGAGTGTTCGTAGTCGCGCTAGCAAAACCGTTCCAATTTACGAGCGAAATTCCGGACTTACGAGACACGTGGCGGCCGTTCCAAATTACGAGATTTCCGGTTTACGAGCGCCTCGTAACGGAACTCGCTCGTAAATCGGGGACTACCTGTACATAAGTGCTTTAGAAATAGCGGAACTAATTTTTGGATTAGCGCTGCCCAGCACTGACTGGATGTGGCTCTACAACAAGACGTTGACCCATTTCAGGACCAATCCTCCCCTACATGGTCACACCTCAGTGAATCTTACAGATATCAAGCTAAATTTGACGTGGTAGTAGCTGAGACTGATCCCCAACACATACTGAGTGCTAACAGCTCAGGTGAGGGATTATTGTGAAGCATTCACACATTGTGATCCATTTTTCTTCCGTGCATTGTTTGGCGCAATTCTTGTCCCAGTCCCACAGTTTTCATCTATTTCAACAAATCATAAATCAAAACGTTCAGCTCTTTCAGGACAATCCTGCTATGACTTTTGGTTTTAGTGCAATTTTTACTTTTTATAATGTTTAACTTTTTTCATTTCTCCTGTCTTCCTTCTTCATGGGTCTCCTCAGCGAACTAAGTCGCAAGACTTGGCGATGTCTTATGAACATATAAGCTAATTTGATCTCAAACGATAAATGGTAAGGTGGCCATTTTGGAATGATGAGCCATTTGAAAACTCACCAGATTTGGCAGACTCATCAGGACTGGTGAAAAATTATGTATTTTGGGGGCGTGGAAAAAATCGCAACAGAAACGGCTCAAGAGCGCCCCCTAGAAATTTTCAAACTACCTTCCGCATTGGCCTTAGTTTGACGTAGAATCGTGAAATTTGGTACACTTGTCCAAGACTTACGCCGGATGTCCTTCCTGACACAATCACAGACCACCGAGCTACCACAGCCCTCTGTGTGGAGCAGAGAGCTGCTGTCTAGGACATCCGGGGAAGCAGATGGTGGGGGTTAGAGGCCTTGCTCAATGGTCCAGAGTGGAGCAAATTAGGGTGGAGGCAGGTGTGGGTGCTTCACCTTTCCCACATTTTGATGTTGTCAATCCGGGGAATTGAAAAAACAACCTTCAGATCACAGGCCCACTTTTTCTAACCTCTATGCCACCTCTCCCCCTAGTTCTGCCGTTTTGGTCAAACTAAATAGGAACAGAGCTCTTTTGTGATTTTTACATTTCTTTCTGCAAACTTCAGCTTTTTTCAGCTACTTTTAGCTAATTTTCTGCTAATTTGAGCTTTTTTATTTTTTCTGATACTTTGTAACCTGGTTAAAACCAGACCCTTGTCCTTCACTTTGCTTCGTACTAGGGTCTGGACTTTCTCCATAGAGAACCGATTCTTGCTGGAGGCGTGGCCTCTGCCTGAGGAACAAAACCATTGGATCTTAGAAAAATTTTGAACAGGGAAAAGCATTCTGCTCCCTCCCCCTCAGAGCCATATATGGCTGCTCCCCCGTGGTCTGTTGAACTTGACATCTGCTCCGCCTCCTGCAGCATTTTCTCTCGCTGCAGCCTGCCGCTGCATATTCTGTGTTTATATGTTAATAAAACGTTCTAAAAAATAAAACCATGGATCGCTGGTCCAGCACACCAGAAGACCAGAAAATCTGATGGGACTCGGGCAGCAACGTAAAACCAGAGTTTAATTCTCTCGTGACAACCTGAGGCATTTCCTCATCAGCGGAGGGAGAGGAGGAGGAGGAGGAGGGAGGAGGGAGTGATCACTTGACTTTTGGCCAAAAAAACAAAAGAAAACTCCAGATGAGGGATTAAGAAGGGGAATTTAATACATTTGTGTCACATATAAAACAGTCCTGCATCGCTTTGCATCGCTTTGAATGAGAACATGCGAATGCTCGCTGGCTGCGCGCTGGGACAGGTGGGGGCGTGGGTTAGGGGCCCAAAACTCCGCCCCTTCAGTTCTCTGATTGGTCCGGTCAAAATCAGCCGGAGAAATCCTTCTCTATGGGAGAAGTCCCAGACCCAGCAGTGAAGGGAAATGAGAATTGAGCGGAGCTGTGCAGGAAGGCGAGGGCCAGGCTAGATACTTTGTAACTAAGTTACGGTATTTTCTTTTTTGCTCATTTCAGCTTCCTTCTGCTACTTTAAGTGTTTTGTGTGTTTTATCAGCTACTTTCTGGCAAATTTCAAAAGTTTTGGTCTCGTTTTAGCTTCTTTTTACAACTTTTTTTGCTGCTTTTGGCTTTTTTCAGCTAATTTGAGCTTTTTACATTATTTTCAGCTTATTTTTGCTAAATTCACCTCGTCTATTCTACATTTAGCTTCTTCCTATTAATCTTTTTGCTAATTTAAGCAATTACTTTGTTTTTCTGTTATTTTCTACGGTTTTCTCTTTTTCAAGCTTCTTTTAATGCGTCTCAAGAAGCTTTGTCCATCAGCTTTTAGCTAAATGATCGTGTGAGAAGCATTCAAGCTGCTTTTTTAACAAGAAATGCAAATTCATTTCCCTGTTTCGTTCATGTTTGCTTAGTCTCTTTTCCTACCCGGCATGGTACCCTCCACTTCGTCCTCGGGCAGCTCAGTTCCACTTGATCCCGTTTCCATCGGTCACAGCTGCAGTCAATCGTCTCATCAGTACCAGTCCTTACAGGTCCACAGCTCACCTCACACACCTCTGTCTGGTATTTGTCATGCTCTTGTGCTGGTTCTCCTTGTGACATCTTCAGTTGTGCATGATTTTGCTGCCATGTCAGCCTTTTGTTGTCTTTCAATAAATCTTTGAGTTTTTACTTTAAGCTCCTCGTGTCGATCTGCATTCCTGGGTTCAGATCTGTAACAAACCAAAAAGCTGCTCAGCTGCAGCTGATTAACAGAATTCAAAGCAATCCTTGGGATTCCTTAGAAGAGTTCGTTTTATTGTGGTTTTATTATTCATTGGATTACCACTACACTTTGTCTAGATGTATGCTTGCTTTCATCATCCAGGTGGATTTCTAGGGTCCACATGAGGTTTCTACGATCCAGGTATAGTTTCTCTGGTCCAGGTGGTGTTTCTATGGTCCAATGTGTCATTCATTCATTTAATTCATTTATATATTTCTATAGCACTTTACACAACCACGGTGATGGTGACCAAAGTGCTTAACAACAAAACAGTACAGTACTTAAAATGACAACTGGTAAAAAAAAAAAAAAAAAAAACATAATAGAAAAAAAGAAAACCAGAAATGTCACCACATATTTAATTACTAAAAGCCAGTTGGAATAAAAAAGTCTTAAAGGAGACCAAATATAGGTATTAAATTTTTTTATGGTATGTCTGTGGGCTATCCAGACCATGTTCATTCAATTTAATGCACAAAATAATTCTTAGATAATAAAATATCCCCTTTCTAGTTGTGCCTTTTCTCACTTCCGTTCTGAACAGGCTGTTTATGATAAGGCCACGCCTACAGTAGCACTGTAGCTAACAGCTAGCCAACTTTTCATCGTAACATGTCCGCTGTGTGGAATTATTTTACACTAAACACCGCAAGACAGCAACGTGCAATGTCTGCAGAGCCATAGCGCCACTTTAAACCACGGTAAAGTTAGTTTTACGTTGGACATTCAAGTTCCAGGGCTTCAGCGGGACGCCACTCTCGCTGAACAGAGGAGGTGCAGGCTGAGAGCGGCTGACCAAAATCAGAGCGCCCGCCCCGGATTGAACAAGAAAAACACACTGCTGAAGCCCCGGAGCTCGAATGTTTATCGAGAAGTTGCTAAACTTCATCGAAATTAATGACCAACAGCTATCAGCTGTAGAAAATGAAGGATTTTGCAGCTCGATACTTGCAGCTAAGATATCGTTTACCCTCCAGGAGATATTTATCAGTACAACAGTAGAGAATCATAAAAAAGCATATGAATTAAAACTGACAAGAAAACGATATATATAAATAAACGAAACAAAAACAGCTACATTATAAAGTGATGTAAAATATTAAAAACAGGAATGTGTCTGCGTTGGGTTTATGCCTTGAACTTAGCAGATGCAAAGCTATTTAATATTCATTCATTTAAAAGAGACAAAAAACAAATTCATGAAAACGAAAACAATGAATGAAAAGAGTGCAGAAAGAAGAAGAAATATATCACCCCCTTATTTAAAAGAATATATAAAACAACTTTAAACAAACAATCACTTAAATTAATCACTTTAATATCCACTTTGAAGCTAGGAATAAAACAAAACATTTTGTGTTAGCAGAATTTTATTGTAACTTTGAAACTTATCCAACATTAATAAAGCTTACCTCAAGTTGCCTTTTTGGACATGCATGCATTTATGTGTACACATTGTACTGTACTTGAGTGGAGTTTATTACAGCCTCATATAAAATCAATGATGATGATGATATTGGAACATCTGTATCAGCCGATATCCAGATTTAAGTATAGGGATCGGACCGGAAGTTAAAAAATGTGGATCGGTGCATCCCTACAGCAAAGCTTTTCTTTCTGCAGCTGTGCAGCCTCCATGCCACACATTGATGCTGGAGCACAGGATGCTCTCCGCTGCACACCTGTAGAAGGAGGTGAGGACCGGGCTACTCAGACCAGCTCGTCTCAGTCGTCTGAGGAAGTAGAGTCTCTGATGACCTTTCTTGATCAGGCTGGTGGTGTTGTTGCCCCAGCTGAGGTTGTCATTCAGGTGCACACCCAAGTACTTGTAGCTGGAGACCACTTCCACCACAGATCCTCTTTTCTGAAGTCCATGACCATCTCCATCTTTTTCACACTGATGTGAAGGTTGTTCTTCTTGCAACAGCTCTCTGGGTGTTCCACCGTCTATGATCCAGGTGCAGTTTCTCTGGTCCAAGTGTGGATTATATGGTCCAGGTGTGGTTTCTATGATCCATGTGTAGTGTATGTGGTTCAGATATAGTTTCTATGTTCCAGGTGTGATTTCTATGGCCCAGTTGGAGTTTATATGAACCAGGTATAGTTTCTATGGTCCAAGTATAATTTATATGGGTCAGACGTGGTTTCCATGGTACAGGTGGTGTTTCCATGGTACAGGTGGTGTTTCCATGGTACAGGTGGTGTTTAAATAGTTCAGGTGTGGTTTATATGGTACAGGTAAATTTCTTGTCCAGATTTGGTTTCTATCTTCCAGGTGTAAGTTATATGGTCCAGGTATGGTTTATATGGTCCAGATGTAGTTTCTATGGTCCAGATGTTTCTATGGTCCAGATGTTGTTTCTATGGTCCATGTTTGGTGTCTATTGTCCAGGAGTGATTTATATGGTCCAGGTGTAGTTTTGTGTTCCAGGTTTGGTTTCTATCTTCCAGGTGTAAGTTATATTGTCCACATAAAGTTTCTATGGTCCAGATGTAGTTTCCATGGTACAGGTGGTGGTAGTCCAGTTGTGGTTTCTCTGGTCCAGGTATAGTTTTGTGGTCCAGGTTTGGTTTCTATCTTCCAGGTGTAAGTTATATTGTCCAGATAAAGTTTCTATGGTCCAGATGTAGTTTCTATGGTCCAGATGTAGTTTCTATGGTCCAGATGTAGTTTCTATGGTCCAGATGTAGTTTCTATGGTCCATGTTTGGTTTCTATTGTCCAGGAGTGATTTCTATGGTCCAGGTGTAGTTTTGTGTTCCAGATTGGGTTTCTATCTTCCAGGTGTAAGTTATATTGTCCAGGTATAGTTTATATGGTCCAGACGTAGTTTCTATGGTCCGCTGTTTCTATGGTCCAGATGTTGTTTCTATGGTCCATGTTTGGTTTCTATGGTCCAGGTGTGTTTTCTATGGTCTAGGTGTGATTTCCATGGTACAGGTGGTGGTAGACCAGTTGTGGTTTCCATGATCCAGGTGTAGTTTTGTGGTCCAGATTGGGTTTCTATCTTCCAGGTGTAAGGTATATTGTCCAGATGTAGTTGCTATGGTCCATGTTTGGTTTATATTGTCCAGTTGTGGTTTCTATGGTCCAGGTGTAAGTTATATTGTCCAGGTGTAGTTATATGGTCCAGATAAAGTTTATATGATCCAGATGTAGTTTCTATGGTCCAGATGTAGTTTCTATGGTCCATGTTTGGTTTCTATCGTCCAGGAGTGATTTCTATGGTCCAGGTGTAATTTCCATGGTACAGGTGGTGGTAGCCCAGTTGTGGTTTCCATGATCCAGGTGTAGTTTTGTGGTCCAGATTGGGTTTCTATCTTCCAGGTGTAAGTTATATTGTCCAGATGTAGTTTCTATGGTCCATGTTCGGTTTATATTGTCCAGTTGTGGTTTCTATGGTCCAGGTGTAAGTTATATTGTCCAGGTGTAGTTATATGGTCCAGATAAAGTTTATATGGTCCAGATGTAGTTTCTATGGTCCAGATGTAGTTTTGTGGTCCAGGTTTGGTTTCTATCTTCCAGGTGTAAGTTATATTGTCCAGGTGTAGTTATATTGTCCAGATAAAGCTTATATGGTCCAGATAAAGCTTATATGGTCCAGATGTAGTTTCTATGGTCCATGTTTGGTTTCTATTGTCCAGGAGTGATTTCTATGGTCCAGGTGTAATTTCCATGGTACAGGTGGTGGTAGTCCAGTTGTGGTTTCCATGATCCAGGTGTAGTTTTGTGGTCCAGATTGGGTTTCTATCTT
>JBBPBX010011124.1:38869-56549 GCA_038048925.1 Garcialebias charrua | reverse complement strand
TACATCTTCTTGTGCTGAAAGTTATGAAAAGAAACGGTAAGCAAATGCACCAAAAAGCAGGAAGCAACACTTTATGCTCTGTGACACAGAATGTGCCTGTGCTGTGAAGTGTGTTCTTTTTTAGCTGATTAATTGTGAACAATATTTAGCTGTACACATTGGGGTCAAAACTGCAAGCAAACCATTCTGGTTTGAATAAAATATGAGCAGAATGTTGGACGACACCCTAGTATTTTTGAAATATTAAATCTATCTATAATTAATTAATTTATCAAACAATCAATTTATTAAAAAGTTTGTTAGATAGGACATAATATATTTGTACCAGGGTCATGTTCCATGTTGGATTCTTGTTGTTCATCTGAAGTGACACTGCCAGGGCTGGGTTGATGTGATGACTTGTGCACACCATCATCTCTCCTCTTTTTCCTCTGGTACCTAAAATAAAAATATGTGAAGATGTAGCGACACACAGTAAATAAACATTTACACATCTACTTTTAATACAGAGCTGTATTTCAAAGCCTGCACTACACCAAAGTATGCTAAAGACCATGACAACAGAACACAGAAAAAAATAAATAGTAAAGACAGGCCAAAGCAAATTATCCATACCTTTTCATCTTTGCTCATGATCCCTGTCCTTTAGTGTACACAAACGCAGAAGGTACGAATTCAGGAATTTGATAATCCAACGACATTTCCCCTGAAAATAAAGCACAGAGGCATTTGTTTATTAAGAGCTAGCTTATTAGCAACTAGCTTCTAGCCAACTTTCCGACCGAATTTAACAGCAATAAACTGCGTCTAGTTTTTAAAAACAATGTTTAATGACAACCAGGGTTTATGGTGAAATAAAACTAGATGAGTAACCTTACCTGATATAAAATGTGCACCGCATACTCGTGCATTTTTGATGATGTCCTCGGTCCAATCCACCTGCTTGATGGTCTGAAGCGACAGCTGCCTTCGGTGGCTTTGAAATGGTCGATTGCCTCTTGGTATGCGGGAGAACTTCAGTCCTTCCTTAGAATACCTATTTGTACAACCGTATACGCAACATCCTGACATTTTGTTGCTGGTGGAGGAAATTACTTAGCTAGATTCACTCCGCAACTTTGTTATGCTTGGTAAAAAGCCTGGGTGGGGGGAGTCTTCTGTTGCACCGGTGCGCGCGCAGCCGTCCTTGTTTACAAACACTAAATGGGTCTATATGTAACACATGCGCCAAGTCTTATGTCCATCCATCCATCCATTTTCTTCCGCTTATCCGGGGTCGGGTCGCGGGGGTAGCAGCCTAAGTAGGGAGGCCCAGACTTCCCTCTCCCCAGCCACTTGGAGCAGCTCCTCTGGGGGAATCCCAAGGCGTTCCCAGGCCAGCCGAGAAACATAGTCCCTCCAGCGTATCCTGGGTCTTCCTCTGGGTCTCCTCCCGGTGGGACATGCCCGGAACACCTCACCAGGGAGGCGTCCAGGAGGCATCCTAACCAGATGCCCGAGCCACCTCAACTGGCTCCTCTCGATGTGGAGAAGCAGCGGCTCTACTCCGAGTCCCTCCCGGATGACTGAGCTTCTCACCCTATCTCTAAGGGAGAGTCCAGCCACCCTGCGGAGAAAACTCATTTCAGCCGCTTGTATCCGAGATCTTGTTCTTTCGGTCATAACCCAAAGCTCATGACCATAGATGAGGGTGGGAACGTAGATCGATCGGTAAATTGAGAGCTTTGCCTTTTGACTCAGCTCTCTCTTCACCACGACAGACCGGTACAGCGCCCGCTTCACTGCGGACGCTGCACCTATCCGCCTATCGATCTCACGCTCCAGTTTTCCCTCATTCGTGAACAAGATCCCGAGATACTTAAACTCCTCCACTTGGGTAAGGACCTCCTCCCCGACCCGGAGAGGGCACGCTACCCTTTTCCGGCTCAAGACCATGGCCTCGGATTTGGAGGAACTGATCCTCATCCCGGCCGCATCACATTCAGCTGCAAACCGCTCCAGCGAAAGCTGTAGATCACGAGCTGATGAAGCCAATAGGACCACATCATCTGCAAAAAACAGAGAAGCGATTCTAAGGCCACCAAAACGGATCCTCTCAACACCTTGGCTGCGCCTAGAAATTCTGTCCATAAAAGTTATAAACAGAATCGGTGACAAAGGGCAACCTTGGCGGAGTCCAACTCTCACCGGAAACGAGCCTGACTTACTGCCGGCAATGCGGACCAAGCTCTGACACCGGTCGTACAGGGACCTAACAGCCCATATCAATGGGCCTGGTACCCCATACTCCCGGAGTACCCGCCACAGAACCCCCCGAGGGACGCGGTCGAATGCCTTTTCCAAGTCTACAAAGCACATGTAAACTGGTTGGGCAAACTCCCACGCACCCTCCAGGACCCTGTTGAGGGTGTAGAGCTGGTCTAGTGTTCCACGACCAGGACGAAAACCACACTGCTCCTCCTGAATCCGAGGTTCGACTATCCGACGGACCCTCCTCTCCAGAACCCCTGAATAGACCTTACCAGGGAGGCTTAAGAGTGTGATCCCTCTATAGTTGGAACACACCCTACGGTCCCCCTTTTTGAATAGGGGAACCACCACCCCAGTCTGCCAATCCAAGGGAACTGCCCCCGATGTCCACGCGATATTGCAGAGTCGCGTAAGCCAACACAACCCCACAACATCCAGAGCCCTAAGGAACTCAGGACGAATCTCATCCACCCCCGGAGCCTTGCCACCGCGGAGCTTTTTAACCACCTCGGCGACCTCAGCACCAGAGATTGGAGAGCCCGATCCAAAGTCCCCAGGCTCCGCTTCCTCAGTGGAAGACGTGCCAGTAGGATTGAGGAGGTCTTCGAAGTATTCCGCCCACCGACTCACAACATCCCGAGTTGAGGTCAACAGCACGCCATCCCCACCATAAATGGTGTTGGTCGCGTACCGCTTTCCCCCCCTGAGACGCCGGATGGTGGACCAGAATCGCCTCGAAGCCGTACGGAAGTCATTCTCCATGGCCTCTCCGAACTCCTCCCACGCCCGAGTTTTTGCCTCAGCAACCACCCGAGCCGCATGCCGCTTGGACTGCCGGTACCTATCTGCTGCTTCCGGGGTCCCACAGGCCAAAAAGGCCCAATAGGACTCCTTCTTCAGCTTGACAGCATCCCTCACCGCCGGTGTCCACCACCGGGTTCGAGGGTTGCCACCACGACAGGCACCAACAACCTTGCGGCCACAACTCCGATAAGCTGCCTCGACAATAGAGGCGCGAAACATGGCCCACTCGGGCTCAATGTCCCCCGCCTCCCTCGGAACGTGTTCAAAGCTCTCCCGGAGGTGGGAGTTAAAGCTCCGTCTTACGGGAGACTCTGCCAGACGTTCCCAGCAGACCCTCACAATACGTTTGGGTCTGCCAGGTCTGACCGGCATCCTCCCCCACCATCGGAGCCAACTCACCACCAGGTAGTGGTCAGTTGACAGCTCCGCCCCTCTCTTCACCCGAGTGTCCAGGACATGCGGCCGCAGATCAGATGAGACGACAACAAAGTCGATCATTGAACTACGACCTAGGGTGTCCTGGTGCCAAGAGCACATATGGACACCCTTATGCCTGAACATGGTGTTCGTTATGGACAATCCATGACGAGCACAGAAGTCCAACAACAGAACACCACTCGGGTTCAGATCAGGGGGGCCGTTCCTCCCAACCACACCCCTCCAGGTCTCACTGTCATTGCCCACGTGAGCGTTGAAGTCCCCCAGCAGAACAAGGGAGTCCCCAGGAGGCGCACCCTCCAATACCCCCTCCAAGGACTCCAAAAAGGGTGGGTAATCTGCGCTGCCGTTCGGCGCATAGGCACAAACAACAGTCAGAGCCCGTCCCCCCACACGTAGGCGAAGGGAGGCTACCCTCTCGTTCACCGGGGTGAACCCCAACGTACAGGCACCAAGATGGGGGGCAACAAGTATGCCCACTCCTGCTCGGCGCCTCTCACCAGGGGCAACTCCAGAGTGGAAGAGTGTCCAACCCCTCTCAAGGAAACTGGTTCCAGAGCCAGAGCCATGCGTTGAGGTGAGTCCGACTATTTCTAGCCGGAACCTCTCAACCTCACACACTAGCTCAGGCTCCTTCCCCACCAGAGAGGTGACATTCCATGTCCCAATGGCCAGCTTCTGTAGCCGAGGATCAGACCGCCAGGGTCCCCGCCCTCGGCCACCACCCATTCCACAATGCACCCGACCCCTTTGGCCCCTCCCACAGGTGGTGAGCCTATGGGAAGGGGGACCCACGTCTCCTCTTCGGGCTGTGCCCGGCCGAGCTCCATGGGTGAAAGCCCGGCCACCAGGCGCTCGCCAACGTGCCCCTCCTCCGGGCCTGGCTCCAGAGTGGGGCCCCGGTGACCCGCGTCCGGGCGAGGGAACATTGTTTCCATTTATATTACTCATCATAAGGGGTCTTGTGGGCTGCGCTTTGTCTCGTCCCTCACCTAGGACCTGTCTGCCTTGGGTGACCCTACTAGGGGCATAAAGCCCCTGACAGCATAGCTCCTAGGATCATTGGGACACTCAAACCCCTCCACCACGGTAAGGTGGCAGCCCAGGCAGGGGCATTGGGACACTCAAACCCCTCCACCACGGTAAGGTGGCAGCCCAGGGAGGGGCATTGGGACACTCAAACCCCTCCACCACGGTAAGGTGGCAGCCCAGGGAGGGGTCTTATGTATAGAATAAAAATTAATGAATAACAATATAAACAAAAAATATTTTAATGTAAAAGTTCATCCATAATCCCAAGTTGAGAGCAAGCCCATATTGTTGTTTTTGCTTTTTGATTGGTTGAGGGTCTAATTAGGGTTCAAGAACTAGCCTGTATAAATAAAGGTTGAATGAATGAATGAATAATTGTAAGTAAATGTTGTTTAAATTCAATTAAAAAAACATAGGAATCAGTTTTTTTCTTTGAAAATTTACATTTGTGTATATGAAATTTAGCCTTAATGATTAACAAATTAATTAAAAAGATCTTCGGATTCATTTTGCCACAATGTTTAAACCCAAACAGGACATGTTCCCAATATAACTGAAAGTCTGATTGTATCTTTGAGTCAACATAGTTACAGAAACTTTGTGTATCTTTGAGTCAACATAGTTACAGAAACTTTGCCAAAACACTTTAGAATGAGGACACATCCAGAACAAATGAGTAACAGACTCAGGGCAGAGATCACAAAAGGAACAGTTCACCACAATGTTAGAGTTGAATTTCTTTAAATAGTCTTTGGCTGGGTAGATCCTGTGTAAGAGTTTGAAGGAGACTTCTTTTACCTTGAGACTTCTTTTACCAAGATGTCGGCTGAGCAGAGTGGACGTTTGTAGTCGGGCTCCTGCCAGTACCTCCATAAGGAGTATTTGGAGAGCTTGTACTCGCAGTTTTTAGCGCTGGATGTGCAGAGAGGAGCTCTGAAAAAGCTGCGGAACATGGACGGGAGCATGCGATCCAGAATTATGAATCTACAAGCCAACATGTCCGTGAGTTTTTGCCGAGAGTTAGCCAAGCGTAGCTACCGGGCTAATCAAAGCTAACCGAGCTGGGTCACCGTAACTGGGTGCCGGAGCTGCGGGCTTCGTTAACAAATAAACCGGAAAAATACACTGGTTGTTACGAAGAAACGCGGGCCGGCACGCTGGAGGTGCTTTGTTGCAGCGAAAGAAAACAACAAAGCTGGGAGTGGTGGCTTCAGACTACAAGCTAACGCTAGCCATGTGCTGCTGATAAAGGCTAATGCGGAAAAACACCACGGAGTTGGGACTGTTGCTACAGGCTGGCGTGAGAGCCGAAAGCCGTGAACGCCACCTCGGGCTTCGAGCTGAGCCGAGCGCAACGAGGGGGCCGTGAACGCAACCTGGGGCTTCGAGCTGATCCGAGAGCCACGAGTGGGCCGTGAACCGTGGACGCCACCTTCGAGCTGAGCCGAGCGCCGTGAGCCGTGGACGCCACCTGGGGCTTCGAGCTGAGCCGTGCGCCGTGGGCGAGCCAGGGGATTGCTGCAGGGTGCTGAAACGTGAGTTCTGAACTAACTGCTGATCTGAAGCAGAGCAACGATCGAGTTGCTGTTGGACGGGAAGCAAGCTGATTACTGTTGGACATGAGCAGAGCAGCGAGCGAATTGCTGCGGATGGGAGCAGAGCAGTGAACGAGTTGCTGTGGAACAGTGATTTTCTGTATCCAGATCAGAAGAAGCAGGCGTGATGAGTCCTAGTAAAAAAAATAAATCGGAGCAGCAGAAACAGGAGTCGGCGAGTAAAAAATCGGTGGATAAAAATTTGGAGTTAATGGAGGAATTGAAAAATGCAGTAAACGTTCTCACTGCGGAAGTTGCAAGTTTGAGAGCCGATCAAGCCGTTCTCACTGCGGAAGTTACAAGTTTGAGAGCCGATCAAAAAAACTTTAATCAACTGGTTGAGGAGATGAAACTAATGAAAGCTCAGGAGGTCATCAGAGAAGAACGATTAGCTCAATTGGAACAAAAGTGTGAGGACATGGAACAATACATAAGAGGCGAAAACATGGTCATTTCTGGACTCGAACTTAAACGCTGGTCATCGGCTGATGTAGTTAAAGGCGTTAACACGAATGAAGGAGGACGACCAGAACAACTGCAGTCTCTGGAGAATCAGGTAGTCACTTTCTTAAGTGACAAAGGCATTGACATTAAACGTGATGACATTTCCACCTGTTACACACTGCCCAATAGAGTTAACAAAAATAAACCATCAGTAGTCGTGAGATTCATTGGAAGGAATCAAAGAAACAGGGTAATGATGCAGTCAAAGAAACTCGCAGAAACTAGGGTCTTCATGAATGAACACCTAACTAAAAAAAACGCAAACATTGCACATGCAGCAAGGTTGTTGAAAAATAATGGAAAAATAAAAAAAACTTGGACAAGAAACGGAAACATCTGGATCAAAGTAGATGAAAATTCGCAAGCTAAAATAATAAAAGATCTGAAAGACTTAGAAACATTTGGATGAGCTCAAAAATGACAAATCACCAATCACTATCACATGTTCATACACAAAATTAACAGAAATGAACAAACAAACAAATAGATTAAAACATGACAGCAACAAACGAAGACTCAGAATTCAAAATATATAATGTTGAAGATATGGTTGATGCAAACTTTTATCCTGCTATAAAAGACTGTGAATACTATAATGAAGAAAAGTTTAATAACATCAAAATAACAAATGGAGATCTCTCTATTATTCACATCAATAGTAGAAGTATAAATGCAAATATATCCAAAATAACAGAATATTTAAAACAGTTAAACAGAACTTTTACATTAATAGCACTGTCAGAGACATGGCTTAATGATGAAAACAAAAATAATGTTCACATCGAAGGATATGAATTATATCATTTAAACAGAAACAATAAAAAAGGTGGTGGAGTAGCTCTATTTGTCAAAAATGAAATAAAGTGTAGAATAATTAAAGAAATGTCAATAATTGTTGACAATCTTATGGAAATAATAACAATAGAAATATTAAACGAAAATGCTAAAAACATATCCATAAGTTGTGTATATCGATCACCAGGATCAAATATAGAAATATTCACCGATAAAATCATACAACTACTGGAAAAGAGTTTAAATAAAAAAGTTTTCTTGTGCGGAGACTTTAATATCGACCTGGGAAATAAAACGGATTCAAATAACATCAGCACATTTCTAAATTCAATGTATAGTTTAAATCTTTATCCGTTAATATCAAAACCAACAAGAATTACAACTCATAGTGCTACGATAATTGACAACATTTTCACAAATATAACAAATGGGGATATGACAGGTGGTATCTTAACAACTGATTTAAGTGATCATTTACCAGTTTTCACTATCTACAGAAATGATCAAAACATTACAAAAGAAGTTACAATTAAGAAAAAAATAATAAACACATCAAAAAAAGCTATGGATCAATTAAAAGATGATTTACAGAAGCAAAACTGGAAGGACGTGTATATTGATGATGTTAACAGATCATATGATGAATTTATGAACATTTTAGAAGCTCTGTATGAAAAGAATTGTGTGCAAAGAAATCGTAGAAAAAGAAATATTGTTGACCAACCTTGGATGACTAAAGGGTTGAGAAATGCTTGTAAAAAAAAAATAACTTGTATTTATGTTTCTTAAAAACGAGAACACAACAAGCTGAAGAAAAATATAAAAAATATAAAAATAAATTGGTAATGATTATAAGAAGATGCAAGAAAGAATACTATAGTGATTTATTAAACAAGAGCAATGGTGACACTAAAACAACATGGCGAGTAATAAATGATGTTCTAAAAAGTCATAAAGCAAAAACGAACATTGCAAAATATTTTGTGAAAGATGACAAAGAAATACATGATGAGAATGATATCGTAAATGAATTTAATCAATATTTTGTAAATATTGGATCAAGCCTTGCAGCTAAAATACCAAAAGTAGATAATAAGGTGTGTCATTCAATTAAAAGTTGCACCAACAGTATTTTTCTTAGTGGAACTAACAAAGAGGAAATTATGAAAATGGTAAAAAATCTCTCAGACAAGAGATCAAAAGACTGGGTGGACATGGATATGATGTTCGTAAAGGAAATAATAAGTTATGTTATTGAACCGTTTACATATATATGCAATTTATCTTTTTCAACAGGAATATTTCCAGATAACATGAAAGTAGCAAAGGTAATTCCTCTTTTTAAAAATGGTGATAAATGTGTATTCAATAATTATAGGCCAATATCCTTATTACCACAGTTCTCAAAGATTCTAGAAAAACTATTTGTGTCCAGATTGGATCAATTTATTGATAAACAAAACATTTTAAGTAGCAGTCAATATGGGTTTAGAGAAAAAAACTCTACGTCAATGGCTCTCATGGATTTAATGGAACAAATAACTAATGCTGTCGATCATAAACAGTACTGTGTTAGTGTTTTTGTTGATCTAAAAAAAGCATTTGATACCATTGACCACACCATTCTCCTTGAAAAACTAAATAAATATGGTATTAGAGGACCAGCATTACAGTGGGTATCTAGCTATTTGAAGGACAGGAAACAGTTCGTGCAAATTAATGATGTTAAATCTGACCTCCGTGATATCACTTGTGGAGTTCCTCAGGGTTCTGTGCTTGGACCAAAGTTGTTTATTTTATATGTGAATGACTTGGTAAATGTGTCAGCACTACTTAAATGTGTTCTTTTTGCCGATGACACCACTTTTTTCAGTTCGGGTAATGACATAAAACAGATTTTGGATATGATGAAAACAGAATTTATAAAAATACAAACTTGGTTTAAATTAAACAAATTATCTTTGAATTTAGATAAAACTAACTACATGATTTTCAGTAACAAAAAGGGAATTGTTGATGACGATCCATTTGAAATTGAAGATGTTGTGATCTGTAAAGTGAGTGAAGTGAAGTTTCTGGGTGTTATCATTGATGACAAACTGACATGGAAACATCATGTAAATTCTATTAAAAAAAAACTAGCTAGAGCAATTGCAGTACTATATAAAGTCAGGGATTTTTTAATTGATAAAGCTTTACATATGTTGTATAACACAATCATTGCTCCACATTTAATCTATTGTATTGAGGTTTGGGGAAAAGCATGCAAAACTATTACAAAGCCTGTTTTTATTTTACAAAAGAGAGCTGTAAGAGTAATCACCAGAAAACATTTCACTCACCCTTCAAACACCTTGTTTATTCAACTAAACTTATTGAAATTCCAGGAATTGGTAGAATATAGTATTTTATCAATTATGTATAGGGCTCATAATAACACATTACCTTTAAATATCCAAAGAAATTTTATAAAAAGACAAAGTTATTACAATCTCAAAGGGACAGAGATATTCATCAAACCACAATTCAGAACCAGCTTAAA
Organism: Garcialebias charrua; assembly: GCA_038048925.1. NCBI lineage: Eukaryota > Metazoa > Chordata > Actinopteri > Cyprinodontiformes > Rivulidae > Garcialebias > Garcialebias charrua. The sequence goes on along the minus strand of JBBPBX010011124.1, from coordinate 46,589 downwards.
AGGACGGTCTACCTCAATTCAGGGAATTCGATTGTGGAATGCTCTGGAGAGTGATGTTAAAAATGAAAAATCAATGTATACATTTAAGAAAAAGGTCAAAAAGGACTTGCTCAAAAGCTATATATGATGTAATGCGTGTTTGTGTATTTCAATTATGTTGTACTTATGATGTACGGTACGTTTGTGAATTACAGTTAGAAAAATTAAGTAGAGTTATTCATTTTATAAAGCAGTTTGTGTATTACAGTTAGAAAAATTAAGTAGAATTATTCATTTTTGTGATGAATTTGTGTATTACAATTAGGAAAATTAAGTAGAATTATTCATTTTGTGAACATCTTGATGTTGTGCCATCTTTTAGTTTGTGTATTTCAATTAGAAAAATTAAGTAGAATTATTCATTTTAAGATCTAGTTTGTGTATTACAGTTAGGAAAATCAATTAAAAAAAAAATAAAAAAAAAGGAAAATTAAATAAAATTATAAAAAAAAAAAATAAAAAAAAAAAAATAAAAAAATTAGAATTAGAAAATTAATTAGAATTATCGGTGATGTAGTTTGTGTATTACAGTTAGAAATATTAAGTAGAATTATTCATTTTGTGACCTAGTTTATGTTTTACAGTCAGGAAAATTAAGTAGAATTATTCATTTTGTGATGTAGTTTGTGTATTACAGTTAGGAAAATAGGTAGAACTATTCATTCTGTGATGTTGCTTGAAAGTTATCATTGGTTGAACAAACTGTGAAATAGGGGCAGATATAATAAGATTTCATCTTCTTTCTGCTCCCTTCATTTTATCCTACTTGTAATCTTGTATCTGATGAAACTGTCTTGTATTGTTCTTTTAAAATGAATGAATAAACATCAAATCAAATCAAATCAAATCAAATTTAAGGATGCCCAATATGTGCCTTACTGCATATGCCACTTTGCCTCTATACCAACATCAACTACCTCATACATATACTGTGTACATTAACTCATATGCTGCTTTGCCACTCTTTGCAAATGTCAATGCTAGAACCTTCAGTTTATTTTATAGATATACTTTTTATACTTTTTTATACTACTATGCAAAAACTCAGGACAGTATTACACTTTTATTATTTCATTTTATGCTTATGTTCATTAAATGTTTAGTGTTTTAGTGTTGGTGTAAATTTTCATACTTTTATACTACTATGCAAAAACTCAGGACAGTGTTACACTTTTACTATTTTATGCTTATGTTTATTAAATGTTTCAGTGTTTTAGTGTTTAAATGGTTACTGTTGCACCGAGGGACTGAGAGAAACGCAATTTCATTCCTGTGTATGTCCTGTACATATTGCAGTTCTGACAATAAAGTTGACTTTGACTTTGACTTGACCTTCTCTCTCTAGCCCAGCTAGAGAAACAAAGAGTCACTAATCTGGGGGTAATAATGGACCCTTCCCTGAAACTTAACAGTCACGTAAACATGATTGTTAAATCATGCTTTTTTCAGCTTGCTGCTGTCTAAACTGAAGCTCATACTATCCAAAAAGAACCTGGAGACAGTAATACATGCTTTCATAACATCGAGGCTCAATTACTGCAATTCACTTCTGTTCGGAATCAGTCAGTCCTCATTGCACGGCTACAGCGGGTCCAAAATGCTGCAGCCCGGTTTTTAACTGGTAGCCATAGAGAGCACATCACACCAGTTTTGGCCTCCCTGCACTGGCTCCCCATTCACCTTCGGATCCAGTTTAAAATACTCATGTATGTTTTTAAACCTCTGAACAGTTCCGCTCCACCTTATCTCACTGACCTTCTGCAGCCATATGTCCCACGGCGCTCTCTGAGGTCAGCAGACCAGATGCTTCTCTCAATCTCAGCTACTCGCCGTAAGCTCAGAGGTAACAGGGCTTTCTCTGTTGCAGGTCCAAGACCGTGGAATGAGTTGCCACTGAGTGTCAGGCAGGCTCCCACTCTCACAGTCTTTAAGTCTAGCTTGAAAACCCACTTCTATTCTTTTGTCTTTAACACAGTGTGATTTGTTTTGATCCTTTATGTACTATACATTGTTCACCATTTTAGTTAGTTCCTGTTGCTATTTGTATCTATATTTTTTATTTTATGTTTTCTTGTCTGCTATGCTTGTTTGTTTCTATTGTACAGCACTTTGGTTGGCCTTGCGTCTGTTAAGTGCTCTATAAATAAATTGGTATGGTAAAGTACAAATGTAGAAATATAAATGTTCATTTTATTGATTTGCACATTTTTATCTTAACAGTGTCTGACACCTGAGAAGATAAACCCAATATTTAAGAAAAAATACCACTGTTGAAATGCAAAGAGTGAACTTTATTATTCTAGAATATGTCTATAGAAAGTGTCTTTCAGATTTCATTGAGAAACTTTCTATTAAAAATTAATTTGATTGAACCCTGAGATTCAGTGATTTGAAGAGTTTAAATCACACTTCTTTGATTAAATACTAATCCTTCTTAAACTACATCAGAAGGGTCTAAATCCAGTGAAATATTTACAAGTTGTCATGGGAACACAGAAACTAAAGGATGTGGTTCGAACTCTTATTTTGAAGAGCAGCAGCTAACGGAAGTGATGTTCTCCCAGCACCGGAAGTTGCTCAGTTGTGACGTCAGTGTTTGTTGTTTTGCTCTGTAGCTACGAGCTGAAGGTCTTTTCTCTCGACTGCTGCTCAAATGAGTTGAAGTGAACGTTAAATTGAGCTGTAACATCTGTAAATGTTGCTGACCGGAAGTTAACAGATGTGGAGACAGCGGCTCAAACAGCTGGAAGCAGAGGAAGAAGAAAAGTCTGAGGATTTTGGAAGTAGAGCTGCAGCTCAGGAACAAACGGAGCAAGACACATGTTAGATGCTGTTTTCAGTCCCAACCATCAACTGCATCTTTTAGGTTTGTGTCTTTATTCTTTCTCTCGAGTGACTTTGTTACAAGTTAGTAGCAGTTTTCTGGAAGATAAAGGAGTTACTTCTTACTCTCTGTGCTGATCCAAAACAAACAAAGAGTGAACGACTCAAGTGAACCGGTTACTTTAGTGATTCATTAGACTGATCCAGATCCATAAAGTGAACCGTGTTACTTTAGTGACTCATTAGACTGACCCAGATACATAAAGTGAACCGGGTTACTTTAGTGACTCATTAGATTGACTCGGATCCATAAAGTGAACCGGGTTACTTTAGTGACTCATTAGATTGACTCGGATCCATAAAGTGAACCAGGTTACTTTAGTGACTCACAGGGGCGGATCTAGAAAATATCTATGGGGTGGCAAGAGGGTGGCAAGGATGTTTCAGGGGGTGGCAACACCCTCCCCACACATACATACATATAACAGTATACAGGTAGTCCTCGACTTACGACGCCCCCGACTTACGGCGTTTCTGACTTACGAACGCATCTCACTATAAAAAAAACTTTTTTAAAATAATAAATAAATAAATGTACAGTAGTGTGCAGTTACCAAGCTTTTAGCCTATCCTAACACAGTTAAGGAGTGAGTTGAATTGTCTCCCTCCTCACTAGCAGGTTCTATAGATCTATAGATATAGAGCACTATAAAGGGAGCTAGCTCCCTTTATATGAAAGGGAGACAATTCAACTCACTCCTTCATCTTTAAAAACTGTGTTATGATAGGCTAAGTGCTTGGTAACTGTACAGTACTGTACATCTATTTATTTATTTTATAAAAAATAAATTGTATGTGAGCCTACTTGTGAATTTTTGACTTACGAACGGCCTGTAGGTACGGAACTCATTCGTAAGTCGGGGACTACCTGTATATATGAATAAAATGATGCAATGTAAAGGGAGAGACATGAAACAGCCAAAGTACAGGCAGCAGAAATACAGGTGTGTTCAGTCCTCTTTTCATTTAATTTCTCACTTCCCGCCACTCAGTCAGAACTTGACGTCTTGAGTCAGTTGTACATTCTTCTTCTTCTTCTTTAAATTTATTGGCAGTGAGGTGAGTATTACCACCACCAACTGGTAAGGAGTGTGGACCATATGACTACATTGTGCTACATTCAATGTTGTCAGAAAAAAGATGTTTACATTCGTAATGTCCAGCTGGGGTGGCAAACAGGGTGGCAAGGCTCTCTGTTGGGGTGGCAACTGCCACCCCATGCCACCCCAGTAGATCCGCCCCTGGTGACTCATTAGATTGACTCAGATCTATAAAGTGAACCGGGTTACTTTAGTGACTCATTAGATTGACTCAGATCTATAAAGTGAACCGGGTTACTTTAGTGATTCATTAGATTGACCCAGATCCATAAAGTGATCTGGGTTACTTTAGTGATTCATTAGATTGACCCAGATCCATAAAGTGAATCGGGTTACATTAGTGATTCATTAGATTGACCCAGATCCATAAAGTGAACTGGGTTACTGTAGTGATTCATTAGATTGACCCAGATCCATAAAGTGAACTGGGTTACTTTAGTGATTCATTAGATTGACCCAGATCCATAAATTGAACCGGGTTACTTTAGTGATTCATTAGATTTACCCAGATCCATAAAGTGAATTGTGTTACTTTAGTGACTCATTAGACTTAACCAGATTCATAAAGTGAACTGGGTTACTTTAGTTACTCATTAGATTGACTCAGATCCATAAAGTGAACCGGGTTACTTTAGTGATTCATTAGATTGACCCAGATCCATAAAGTGAATCGGGTTACTTTAGTGATTCATTAGATTGACCCAGATCCATAAAATGAATCGGGTTACTTTAGTGACTCATTAGACTGACCCAGATACATAAAGTGAACCGGGTTACTTTAGTGACTCATTAGATTGACTCAGATCCATAAAGTGAACTGGATTTACCAGCTTTATAGAAATCCTAAATGACCACTCCAATGCAGTGAGCACCAAATGAAGCTGCACGTGCACTAAATCAGGCGCCAGCTCGGCCTCTTTGTTTTCTTTTGTGATGAGAAGTGAAGAGTTATGACACCGTTGTATACTTTTATGCTCAAAAAGTGTTACTGTTTCATCAAGGTATTCTCGCTGTACTTTAGACGAACACTAATTACTTCTGGTTAACACGTGACATTGCAGATACACTCTGTGAAACAACATATTACACATACCATAGAATAACTCTTAAGTAGAACACATTACACATTAGGGCTCACATTACATGAAATTAATGACACACACATCATTAGTGATCAATCCGATTAGTTGCCCACAGTCTACTATTAACAACACAGCAAACTTATAGAGTTTTCAGACTGCACAGAAATGCTTCATACAAGGTCAGTGCACCAGAAATCAGTTAGCAACCTTGAACACCAAAGGTGGGCTCCAGACCGCTAGGAAGCGCTAATGTGCTAATCCGCTTATAGCGTACCTAAACAATTTGTTAGCTTTACAGCGGATTGACTAACTTTTATAATTCATAAGCGGATTTGCGCTATTTTATTTAAAATGCAGTATCACTAATAACTAATTATCTATCAGTAAAAACGGAAAAACTTATTTACGGGCTGCTAACAGACCATATCCTGTCAGCGCCAGATGTGGTCCGTGACAAAAAAGCGTCCCTCAGTCCCGCTGCAGTGAGGTGTACTGGTGTACTTGGTATCCTTCAAGACCGAGGCTTTCCCAAAATGCATTGCGTTTACACTGCGCGTGCGTATTGAGGGAAAATTTTGGATGATGTTATGGCGGACGAAGCGACGGAATACACTTTTAAAAGTAAGTTATGTTAAAATGTGGGATTAAAAAATTAAAAGCCTATAGCGGTTATGATTTTAAGCAGATGATGGGCTTTTGTCATTTGCGTAGACATTTTTTTGTATTATTTTTTGTCGGAGATCAGCTCGTACAATGGGTCCCATAATATTTTCGCCGCTAAGCTAATTTTACTTTTTATTTTTTATTTTTTAAGGGCCCCTCCCTGGGCTGCCACCTTACCGTGGTGGAGGGGTTTGAGTGTCCCAATGATCCTAGGAGCTATGCTGTCAGGGGCTTCATGCCCCTAGAAGGGTCACCCAAGGCAGACAGGTCCTAGGTGAGGGACCAGACAAAGTGCAGCCCAAAAACCCCTTATGATGAGTACAATTAATGGATACAATGTTCCCTCGCCCGGACGCGGGTCACCGGGGCCCCACTCTGGAGCCAGGCCCGGAGGTGGGGCACGTTGGCGAGCGCCTGGTGGCCGGGCTTTTACCCATGGAGCTCGGCCGGGCACAGCCCGAAGAGGAGACGTGGGTCCCCCTTCCCATGGGCTCACCACCTATGGGAGGGGCCAAAGGGGTCGGGTGCAATGTGGGATGGGTGGTGGCCGAGGGCGGGGACCCTGGCGGTCTGATCCTCGGCTACAGAAGCTGGCCATTGGGACATGGAATGTCACCTCTCTGGTGGGGAAGGAGCCTGAGCTAGTGTGTGAGGTTGAGAGGTTCCGGCTAGAAATAGTCGGACTCACCTCAACGCATGGCTCTGGCTCTGGAACCAGTTTCCTTGAGAGGGGTTGGACACTCTTCCACTCTGGAGTTGCCCCTGGTGAGAGGCGCCGAGCAGGAGTGGGTAGGGCTGGGCCATATCATATCGTTACCGGTAATACCGGTATAAAAAGCTTGCCCGGGCAAAAAACTTATATCATGATATGCTAATTTCATGACGTAATACGTCAGGGCGTCCCGCCCCTTAACACCCGAGCGCTTTAAACAACTGCGCACCTCCCCTCCACCAGTCTACTGGTGTAAAACGCTAATTAGTTACTGCTAAAATGTTAAAAACAAGCGTGCACGTCTCGGCTTCTCTCCCCCTGCTCTGCAGGTACAGACAGCTGTCCCCCCCTCCCCCGCTCCGCTCTGAGCAGCCGTGGTGCAGCGTGTCCCGCAAACTGTGTACAAACATGTGCGGCTCCTCACTCCATCAGAGACAGACAGATCAGTTAAAAAATGAATCAGAGGAATGACATGAGTCACACGACACGTCCCTGCATGAACAGATGAAGCTTAAACATGAAGGTCAGCTGATCAACTTGTAGAAGTTACAGCTCATTTAAAGGCAACATATAATTTGTTGTATGTTTCATTTATGCTCAAAAAATCTTAAGCTTAATTTTATTTAGGCTAGTTGTTTTATGAAACTACACCTGCACTTTAAAAATGATCTGTTATTTAGATTGAAAAAGTCTGCACAAAATATAGATAAAAAAACACAGCAAAAACTAAAGTGCAGGTGTAGTTTTACTTGGAGACTAAACTAAATAAAGTAATTTCAGTAAAATTACCCCTTGTTGTTTTTTAAAATTTTATATAATACTGCAAAGCAACATGTTAAGTTAATTTTGTCAAATAAATACATTTTATTTATTTATTTATATTTTTGGGGTTGTATCACGAAATTTATCGTTATCGTGATAATACTCTGAAATATCACGATATAATTTTTGAGCCATATTGCCCACCCCTAGGAGTGGGTATACTTGTTGCCCCCCATCTTGGTGCCTGTACGTTGGGGTTTACCCCGGTGAACGAGAGGGTAGCCTCCCTTCGCCTACGTGTGGGGGGACGGGCTCTGACTGTTGTTTGTGCCTATGCGCCAAACGGCAGCTCAGACTACCCACCCTTTTTGGAGTCCTTGGAGGGGGTATTGGAGAGTGCACCTCCTGGGGACTCCCTTGTTCTACTGGGGGACTTCAACGCTCACGTGGGCAATGACAGTGAGACCTGGAGGGGTGTG
>JBBPBX010011124.1:0-37569 GCA_038048925.1 Garcialebias charrua | reverse complement strand
ATAAGCTGATTTGTAATAATTTATTAACAAATATCAAAGTGAGACACAGTTTTACAAAAAAGGCAGCCAACAAACATTTTTTTAGGAGTCTGTACCGGTAGTTTACCGGTAATTTTAATGATGTTGGTGGTATTTACATTTTGAAATAAGCTGATTTGTAATAATTTATTGACAAAAATTAAAGTGAGAGACAGTCTTACAAAAATGTCAGCTAACAAATGTACCGTAGGTGCGACCTAGGTGCGACCTATACACCGGTGCGACCTATACACCGGTGCGACCTATTTATGGATTTTTTTCCAGTTTATTGATGGATATTGGACACTGCGACCTATACACAGGTGCGACCTATACACCAGAAAATACGGTAAATGAACTACTGAATTGCAAATTTATTTTATAACTATGCACCAGTACAAATAAACAGAAATCAGTCCTTTCTTTGGTTAACTGCAATTGTGCAAACTGAAAAATAGCAGCCGAATAAAACAATAGCTTCAATAACTTTGTTGGCATATATTCCAAATAAACATAAATCAGTCCTTTCTTTGGTTAACTGCAATTGTGCAAACTGAAAAACAGCAGCCGAATAAAACAATAGCTTCAATAACTTGGTTGGCATATATTCCAAATAAACATAAATCAGTCCTTTCTTTGGTTAACTGCAATTGTGCAAACTAAAAAACAGCAGCCGAATAAAACGATAGCTTCAATAACTTGGTTGGCATATATTCCAAATAAACATAAATCAGTCCTTTCTTTGGTTAACTGCAATTGTGCAAACTGAAAAATAGCAGCCGAATAAAACAATAGCTTCAACAATAACTTGGTTGGCATATATTCCAAATAAACAGAAATCAGTCCTGATAAGTTATCAGGACTGATGATCAAGTAAATTTCTCAAGCTTCTCAAGCTCAGGCTTAAGCATCACTGGAAGGTTTTTGTTTAAGAATGCAAGCATTTCTGCTCTTTCGGCTGTGAGTCTGTTTCGCTTCTCGTCCAAGATGGTGGAAACAGTGCTGAATAGCCGTTCACTTTCTACGCTAGTGCAGGGCGCACAGAGATACTTAAAGGGATTGTGACATGATTTTGTAAATTTGAATATTTGTCATAACATATATATCTTATATCATTGAGCTCTGGTCGTTTTTGCATAATAAATTATAAATATATTAAAATTTCATTCCAAGTTATGATAGTCATTTCTCTGGGACACGCCCCTAAAATTCCGTGCATTCCGCAAAACCGTCATTTGACGTACACGTGGGGAGCCGCTGCTCAACGCGCATGTAATTAATAATGGCGGAGCATGTCGACTCAGACGAGTGCAGCATTTCTAGTATTGATCTAAGCAATTTGTCTTCAGTTTTGGAAGGTCAATATAAGTAGTAGAAGTTTTAATCTTGCTCAAATCATTTTATTGTATACTCTATTAATGGAAAACTTATTAACTTTTACGATTCAGCTTTAAAAAAAACGTGCAGGGAGCCTCGTGGCTTTGAGCACGTCCGATTGCGTTTGAGATCTATCATTTTAAGACAGTAAATCATCCAAAACCCTCATTAATAGACTCTCCCCTAATAAAAACAAACAACAGATCGTACCTGATTGCGCCGACATAATTTAAAAATACCTAAATAGCACCCCGTGTTGACTCGGTAGCTATGCTAATGTCTGTTAGCAAGCAGATGTCGGCAGATAGACCTCACGTCTGACATATATCATTTTTAAACAGTAAATCATCCAAAACCCTCATTAAATGACTCTCCTCTATTAAAAACAAACAACAGATCGTACCTGATTGCGCCGACATAATTTAAAAATACCTAAATAGCACCCCGTGTTGACTCGGTAGCTATGCTAATGTCTGTTAGCAAGCAGATGTCGGCTGATAGACCTCACGTCTGACATATATCATTTTTAAACAGTAAATCATCCAAAACCCTCATTAAATGACTCTCCTCTATTAAAAACAAACAACAGATCGTACCTGATTGCGCCGACATAATTTAAAAATACCTAAATAGCACCCCGTGTTGACTCGGTAGCTATGCTAATGTCTGTTAGCAAGCAGATGTCGGCTGATAGACCTCACGTCTGACATATATCATTTTTAAACAGTAAATCATCCAAAACCCTCATTAAATGACTCTCCTCTATTAAAAACAAACAACAGATCGTACCTGATTGCGCCGACATAATTTAAAAATACCTAAATAGCACCCCGTGTTGACTCGGTAGCTATGCTAATGTCTGTTAGCAAGCAGATGTCGGCTGATAGACCTCACGTCTGACATATATCATTTTTAAACAGTAAATCATCCAAAACCCTCATTAAATGACTCTCCTCTATTAAAAACAAACAACAGATCGTACCTGATTGCGCCGACATAATTTAAAAATACCTAAATAGCACCCCGTGTTGACTCGGTAGCTATGCTAATGTCTGTTAGCAAGCAGATGTCGGCTGATAGACCTCACGTCTGACATATATCATTTTTAAACAGTAAATCATCCAAAACCCTCATTAAATGACTCTCCTCTATTAAAAACAAACAACAGATCGTACCTGATTGCGCCGACATAATTTAAAAATACCTAAATAGCACCCCGTGTTGACTCGGTAGCTATGCTAATGTCTGTTAGCAAGCAATGTCGGCAGATAGTCCAGGTCACGTCTGACATATATCTTTTTTAAACAGTAAATCATCCAAAACTCTCATTAATAGACTCTCCCCAAATAAAAACAAACAACAGCTCGTACCTGATAGGCAGTAAGATGGTCGCTGCAGACATAGGACTCTCAGTAGGAACCCATCGGTCACAAGATCTCTGTACTTCCATTCTAGGCAAAGTTTCTCATCTTTTGGGAATTTGTGAAGGCTCACTTGTTCACTGCTGATATTAGAACACCCAAATGCGCGACAACGTGACAGCATTTTTCAAGTTACACCAAAAAAAAAAAGAGTCGATCTTTCACCAAACAAAGGGGCAAGCCAGGCTCCGCCTTATGCCCAGTGCCCACGTGTACGTCACATGAAGATTTGCATAAATTCACGGGGCGTGTCCCAGATAATTCATGGTAAAAAATTACCATAAATTGGAATGAAATTTTAATATATTTATAATTTATTATGCAAAAACGACCAGAGCTCAATGATATAAGATATATATGTTCTGACAAATATTCAAATTTACAAAATCATGTCACAATCCCTTTAAAGGACAACACCCACCATGACAGTAACAATTCACCATATAGGACAATTACTGTAATTTAATATGATGTCTATTTTCATTTTTGCATTTGGGCCAGGCGAGGGTTAAAAAAAAAAAAAAAAACAACAGTCCCGAATGAATCCGGAAACTCGGCCGAAGAGTGCCGAAGTGTCATGTGACTTTTGTTACGTCTCCACCCAGAAGGCAGGAGTGAGCTTCCATGGAGGTTTATGAGAGTGGGAGATAAAACTGCATATTTCCTGGTGCATTTGTGTGTACATATGGACCAGCGCTCTGATTTTATTTATTATTTATTTTATAACACTGCTGCTGACCGTTGCTGCTCTCCTCTGCCCAGAGGAGCAAGCCGCGCGCTTCTTCTCCCCGGCTCCCCGTTCTGCTGGTCACCTTTGAAGTTCCGAATGCGTGTCAGGGCTCTGCTCCCTCCCAGCCTTGTTGCGGGGAGCACGGGGGAGCACGCGCGCAGAGCTCCGCTGCGCGGCTGCCTTTTCTGTACTCCCGACCTGTCTGGTCACAGGGGGAGAGAATAAAAAGCCGATGCGGAAATGAATGAATTTGTCGCGATCAAGCGTCCACATGGATGCTCGCTCAGAATATAGACATCAGTGAGCGACAGCAGGATTAATCAACAGGCAGCTTTATGGAATATTTTTTTTAAAAAAATTTCCCTCGCTCAGAGCAGCGGTCATGGAAGTTGATGAATGCTTATTATAACTCCGCCTGTAACTCACTTTAGTGACGTGAATGCCCATGTGAATGCCCATATATGGAGATGAGCAGATTTTTCCTGGAGCTTCTGCTAAAATCTGCTATAAATCATGAAATAACACATTTAGCGTTATTTCTCTACAATATAAATAAACGCTCCTGTATTATTTTTAAATAAACTAATAAATATTAATGGCGATGCAATTTGAAAACATGGTGGGTGTTGGACTTTAAAGTCCAACACCCACCATGTTTTCAAATTGCATCGCCATTAATATTTATTAGCGGCAGCAAGGCCAGGAAACCGCTGACGGTTGAGCCCCCAGTATTGGTATGGGTCATGTGTGGCAGAAACGGTTTCCTCTGTAAAATATCCATGCAACTGTACAGCAGTGCTAGAGCCGTTTCCTGCACCTGGATCTTCCTCACGCTCCCCCTTATTTTGTCAAATTCTTTAGTGAAGCTGCTGCTACCTTTGTTGCTGCTTTGAGCTGCTGCTGCTGCTTCCACTCGGGGGGCCTTCCCTGGTGGCTCCAAAGCCTTGGATGCTTCATCAGTGTTGATCCTCAAGTCTTCCTCCAGCTCCTTAGCTAGTGCATCTTTCCCCCGCTTGGCAGAGTCTGCACTGGTGAAAAATCTGAAAAGATAAAATACATAGGGTTCAGTTTCATATTTTTAGAAAAGTTACATACAGCACCTTTAATTGACGTTTTTGTTGTTTTTATGAATGAAATTAAATAAAGTGTACTGTGTACAATAATATAAAAAAAATAATAAAGTTATGCTTGTCACAAAGAGTGAAAAATCTTACAAAAACATTAAAATGTTTCACTAAAATGTTAATTTATTGAACAAAACCTGTATGTCTCACCTGTCCTTGTATCGTGGGTCCAGCAGTGTAGAAAGTGCATACAGAGGGTCCTCTTCCACGGTGCTAAAGCGCTTCTCAACAGCTGCTAGGAGCGTCTTTTTCATGGTTTTAATTCCAGCGTCAGCCTCAGTTTCCATGGACAGGAGGCGTTTGAGAACGGTGACACTTGGAATAACATCAGCAGTGGAGGCTGTGGTTGTGCTCACCTTCCTTGTAAACTCCTCAAATGGTTCAAGACAGGTCATTGTTTTCTCAAGCAAGCCCCACTGGTTTGCTGTGGGTACTGAGGGCAGCTCATGGTCAGCAGAATAAGCAGACAGTGCTCGTTTCTGTTCAGTCAGGCTCTGTACCATGTAATATGCACTATTCCACCTCGTTTTAACATCCTGCTGCAGGCATTTCTGTTGCATGTTCATCTCCAGCTGGATATCTTGCAGTCGTGAATATGCTAGAGGAGAATGTTTAAAATGTCCAACAACCTGCCTCGCACATGCAACCGCATCACTGACTGCACGCTGTGACAGAAGACCCTCGTTGACTACTAGCTGCATTGTATGTGCGACACAGCCGACACTACGCACCCCCATGTTGTCCATCGCCTTTCTCATGTTGCTGGCGTTGTCCCTCAAAATCACGTGAATTTTGCTCAACGGAATTTGCCACTTGTCAAACATTTCCTTCAGGCTAGCTGCTATCGCTTCACTGGTGTGTGACCCACGAAAGTTTGTTGCGTTCAGCATTGCGCTGTGTGGCACAAAACTCTCATCCAGCCAGTGTGCCGTTAAACTTAAAAGTGACACGGGGGAGACGTCAGAGCTCCAAATGTCTGTCGTGAAACTCATGGCTTTAACATCTTTTATCTCCTCTAATATGCGTTGGTACACTTTACCGTGCAGTTCAGGTAGAGCCGTTTCTGACAAATATTTTCTGCTCACCATCTCGTAGCGAGGCTCCAGCTGGTTAATTAGCAGCCGGAATCCCTTATCTCCAACAACTGAGAGCGGCTGTCCATCCATGACAATAAAGTTTAGTATCCGCTCAGTGATTTTTGTTGCCTGCACACTATTAGGTGGAAACTTTGTACCTCTTTCCTTCATCTCCTTCAAAGTCAGTTGCTTCATGCCGCCTCCTTTTTGTTGACTCCGTTCAACAAACTCGGCGTGCTCTTTCGGGTGAAATCGCTGGAGATGCTTGATTAAGTTGGTTGTGTTGTAGCTTGAAGCTTTACTTCCGCCCCTTGGAACAGTCGCTGTGCATGTATTGCACGTAGCCGTCGGATGTGTTGGGTGAGGTAAAGTAAAAAAGCTCCAGATGGCTGATCCTTTCGTTCGCTCCATTTTGAAAACTGCACGTGCCACTGCACTGTGTGGCGCTGGCGCATAACGTCACATGACGCGCGGAGCTCAGCATAGATATAAACTATATAGATTGCCCCTATGGATCGGGTCCATTGTCACAGATATCCGATCTAGAACTTTGTTTAATATCGGAACCGATACCGATACTGGTATCGGATCGGTGCATCCCTAGTTTGTGGAAAGGATTTTCTCTTTCATGAAAAGTAAGTGGACTGATGTGCGAAACAAATGTTCTACTGAACTAATTAGAAGTGAGCTCATTGTCAGTCTAAATTATGAAATGTCTTGCTCAGAGTTTTACTCTTTGGCACTGAAAAACAGAGCACTCCTTGCTGCAGCACGATCTCAGCAGAAATACAAATGGAAAAAATAGGTTGACTCCATAATGTAACGTTCCACTGTTTAGTTTACAAGTTTTTTATTTTTACTACAAGTGGAAAGCCATGGCCTTTGAGGCACAATGTGTTTATGTTTACAAATTTACTACAAACTTTATTTGCACGTTGCACTAAATGCACTATTACAGAATGTTCGTATTGATTTTTTGTCATTTAATACTGTTTTAAGTTATTAAGCAGGACAGAGGTCTGTTTCAAAAGATATGTTTGTTTCTGGCAATTCTATTTGCACTAAAAATAAATGGTTAATTGTGTAATAATTTGTTTATACATATTTTTATAATTCAAAAACACGTATCCAAATGAATTCAGGTTGATTTCAAAGTGAGGAGGGGCAGGCAGGGTGTTTGTGTGTGTGTGTGTGTGGGGGGGGGGGGGTTAAATGGGGTGACCAGCCCTGCCGAGAGGTGTCCCTTATTTATTTATCAAGGAGTTGGCAACCCTAGTGTCACACTCAGTTTGAAACATTCATGCCCTGCAAAATTTGGGCTGATTTATCCACAGTACTGTATTCTATATTTTGAATTCCTGTTTTTGTGGGTTTCATGAGCTGGAAGACCAAATTATTTAAAAATAAACAAATACTTGAAATCATTTAAGATGCGGGCCCTGGATCTATCCTCTATTAAAAATTATCTTTTTGAATGGAATTATGGAACTTAAACAACTTTTCCATGATATTATATTTTTTGGGAAAGGTGTCTGTATTTTTGTTGGACTGCCTTTAGACAGCTGTGGCATTGTTTCAATAAGCTGTAAAATTACAAGATTTATTTCCATCCAATGTTGCATTAATTTTTCACGAAGATTTTTCATCGATAATGGCAGATTCTGACCACTGTGCAAAGCCTTCTCCAACACATCTCAAAGATTCTCAATGGGGTTAAGGTCTGGACTCTGTGGTGGCCAATCCATGAGTGAAAATTATGTCTATGCTCCCAGAACCACACTTTCAAAATTGGAGCCCAATGAATCTTGGTGGTCATCTTGGAATATGCCTGTGCCATGAGGGAAGAAAAAAATACATTGATGGACAGGGCCGGATTTAGGAGGATGGGGGCTCCTGGGCTTGAGTCAATATGACTACTGCAGAATATTATAGACTACTATTTTCTACTATAGACTACTGTAGACTACTATATACTACTATAGACAACTGCAGAATATTATAGACTACTATTTTCTACTATAGACTACTGCAGACTACTATAGACTACTGTAATAATAATAATAAACTTTATTTGTATAGCACCTTCTTACAATGCCTTGCATTGACCAAGGTGCTTAACAGGATAAAAAGATGAATAAACTGGAACAATAAATCAGTGAAAATAGAATAAAAAACAACAGTAATAAAAGAAGGCAATGGAAATAAAAAATGCTACATACTAAAATACCAAAAGGAAATTGTTGTTATAGTTGATGTTTGTACCTGGTGAGGGGTACCAATCAGTATGGTTTCAGTCTTGGAGCAGTTTAATTAAAGAAAGTTCTGATTCATCCATGCCCTTATTTCCTCCAGGCAGGTAGAGAGGGCAGTGAGTGAAGATAGAGATGACAATGGTGATGATGATGATGCTCCAGTCCTGATGTAAAGCTGTGTATCGTCAGCATAACAGTTAAAAAGAAATACCCTGATGCATGCTCAATAATCCAGGTAGCAACATCTAAAAAAGCTAAGTCTGGTCCTCTGGACATTCAAAAAAAAAAAAGCAAAAAAATTGTAGAAACGTTTCGTCTTTCGTCCGAAAGACTTCCTCAGTCTGAGGTGCTGTGTTCAGCTCAGTCTTATAAATAGCACCCTCTCACAGTGTTACACAACCAGTTGGCTGATGACAGCCGAAACCAGCTGCTCACATGATCAAGGAGGACCATCAGCCTAACGATGGATCGTTAGCACCCTGATGGTTGTTTGCTATTCACAGAGGGCTGAGTGATACTAGCAATAACAGCATTGTAATGGTGTGTTCACACAGAGCAGCGTTTTGAACCTCCAAAATGCTCCTCACGCACGCAAGTGGACGCACTTGTGAATGTAGCGTGTTCAAAACTGAACGCCAGAAGCTGCTGGGTGTGTGGGAGGAGCTTACCGGTACACAGAGCCCTGCACACGGAGTCCTGCTCACTCCGCCAGGCGAGGAGGAGCTGTTTATTTCCGTCTCTGTCGAGCAGACTTGACTGGTCGTGAAGGACTTGTCGCGAACACACAGCTACAATGAGTTTCTCTTCCATAGTTCACGAGCTCGCGGGTCTTTTCTTTTTTTTTCCGACAAACAATACGTCACATAGTGCGCGCGCACCCTCGTTTCCGCGTCACATAGGGACTCTCCCACTGCCCCCTCTCTTCTGCCCCCCGACTCTCCCTGATTGGTTGACACACCAACCAATCAGGTGGAGTTGAGCGGCGTTTGAAAAGTTTGAACCGCGAAATCTTCAACATGTTGAATGCTCGGTTTGGAGGTGGAAGCCGGTTCACGTGCACGAAAAAACGCTACTCAGCACGCTCAACACGCACGCGACCTGACGCCAGACGCCAGGAGGTGGCTGGAAGTGCGTCCACCATTGATTTTACATGGAGGCTGGAAGCTTGCAGCTTGAAAACGCTGCTCTGTGTGAACACACCATAAGAGGGGGACAGTTGAACCCGGAGGCCTCCACCCCTGTTTAATGATGGACGGTTTCTTTTCACAAAGATGGCCTCCTTTACTCCTCTCTCAAACCATCGTTCCTCTCTATCAAGGATGTGAACATCTTCATCCCTGAAAGAGTGACCGCTGGCCTGGAGATGAGTGTAGACCGCAGAGTCCTGACCTGATGTTGATCTTCTGTGCTGGGCCATCCTTTTGGTCACTCCCCTGGCAAAAACAGAGTAATATTGTGTATGCTGTTCAGTGTCAGGAGGGCTGTGATCAGTCTTATATCGGGGAAACTAAACAGCCACTGGCCAAAAGGGGCCACTAGCCATCAAAGCTGCTCAGGGACCCAGATTGCAGACGGGTAGATGGCGAACAAAGATCAGGGAGGTTGTGAAGCTGAGATCTGATAGAGTTGACTTTGTTTTTGATTTGATGTTTATTCATTCATTTTAAAAGAACAATACAAGACAGTTTCATCAGATACAAGAATACAAGTAGGATAAAATGAAGGGAGCAGAAAGAAGATGAAATCTTATTATATCTGCCCCTTATTTCACAGTTTGTTCAACCAATGATAACCTTCAAACTACATCACAGAATGAATAATTCTACTTAATTTTTCTAACTGTAATACACAAACTACATCACAAAATGAATAATTCTACTTAATTTTTCTAACTGTAATACACAAACTACATCACAAAATGAATAATTCTACTTAATTTTCCTAACTGTAATACACAAACTAGATCACAAAATGAATAATTCTACTTAATTTTCCTAACTGTAATACACAAACTACATCACAAAATGAATAATTCTACTTAATTTTTCTAACTGTAATACACAAACTACATCACAAAATGAATAATTCTACTTAATTTTTTCTAACTGTAATACACAAACTACGTCACAAAATGAATAACTCTACTTAATTTTTCTAACTGTAATACACAAACGCACTAAGCTACATCATAAGTACAACATAAGTGTAATACACAAACACACTAAGTTACATCATATATAGTTTTTAGCATTTTCGTTTAATATTTCTATTGTTATTATTTCCATAAGATTGTCAACAATTATTGACATTTCATTAATTATTCTACACTTTATTTCATTTTTGACAAATAGAGCTACTCCACCACCTTTTTTATTGTTTCTGTTTAAATGATATAATTCATATCCTTCGATGTGAACATTATTTTTGTTTTCATCATTAAGCCATGTCTCTGACAGTGCTATTAATGTAAAAGTTCTGTTTAACTGTTTTAAATAATCTGTTATTTTGGATATATTTGCATTTATACTTCTACTATTGATGTGAATAATAGAGAGATCTCCATTTGTTATATTGATGTCATTAAACTGTTCTTCATTATAGTATTCACAGTCTTTTATAGCAGGATAAAAGTTTGCATCAACCACATCTTCAACATTGTATATTTTAAATTCTGAGTCTTCGTTTGTTGTTGTCATGTTTTAATGTATTTGTTTGTTTGTTCATTTTTGTCAATTTTTGTGTATGAACATGTGATAGTGATTGGTGATTTGTCATTTTTGAGCTCATCAAAATGTGTCTAAGTCTTTCAGATCTTTTATTATTTTAGCTTGAGAATTTTCATGTACTTTGATCCATATGTTTCCGTTTCTTGTCCAAGTTTTTTTTTTTTTTTTTCAACAACCTTGTTGCATGTGCAATGTTTGCGTTTTTTTTAGTTAGGTGTTCATTCATGTAGACATTAGTGTTTGTGAGTTTCTTTGACTGCATCATTACCCTGTTTCTTTGATTCCTTCCAATGAATCTGACGACTACTGATGGTTTAAGTTTGTTAGTTCTATTGGGCAGTGTGTAACAGGTGGAAATGTCATCATGTTTAATGTTAATGTCTTTGCCATTTAAGAAAGTGACTACCTGATTCTCCAGAGACTGCAGTTGTTCTGGTAGTCCTTCACTCGTGTTAACGCCTGCAGTTACATCTGCCGATGTCCAGCGTTTAAGCTCGAGTCCAGAAATTACCAGATTCTCGCCTCTTATGTATTGTTCCATGTCATCACACTTTTGTTCCAATTTAGCTAATCGTTCCTCTCTGATGATCTCCTGAGCTTTCATTTGATTCATCTTCTCTACTAGTTGAGTAATGTTTTTTTGCTCAGCTCTCAAACTTGCAAGTTCCATAGTGAGAAAGTCTATTGCTTTTTTCAATTCCTCCATTAACTCCAAATTTTTATCCACCGAGTTATGACTCCCCAACTCCTGTCTCGGCGGCTCCTGTTTCTTTTTTTTCCCAGGACTCATCTCGCCTGCTTCTTCTGGCCTGGATACAGAAATTCACTGTTCCACAGTAACTCGCTCGCCGATCTGCTCCCGTCCACAGCAACTCGCTCGCTGCTCCGCTCCCGTCCACAGCAACTCGCTCGCTGCTCTGCTCATGTCCAACAGTAACCAGCTTGTTGTTCTGCTCACGTCCACAGCAACTCGCTCACTGCTCTGTTCCTGTCCGTCCAAAGCAACTCGATCGCTGCTCTGCTCCCGTCACAGCAATACGCACGTTGCTCTGCTCCCGTCCACAGCAACTCGCTCGCTGCTCTGCTCCCGTCCAACAGCAACTTGCTCGTTGCTCTGCTCACGTCCAACAGCAACTCGCTCGCTGTTCTGCTCCCATCCAACAGCTACTCGCTCGTTGCTCTGCTCCCGTCCAACAGCAACTCGCTCGTTGCTCTGCTCCCGTCCAACAGCAACTCTCTCGTTGCTCTGCTCCCGTCCAACAGCAACTCGCTCGTTGCTCTGCTCCCGTCCAACAGCAACTCGCTCGTTGTTCTGTTTTGTTTTTAAAGAATGAAAGGAACAGGTTGCATTTTTGAACAGAGTCCTCTTTGTCACATTGCTCTTTTTCTATTCTCTTCCTTCTTTTCTGCGCTCCGCTGTCATATTTCCTGTTGTCCGCCATTGTAAAAAAAATATCACTGACGCAGCGTCAGTGAATGATGCTCCTCCCCCAATGCGTAAGATGCGTCAAAGTGGACCAATAATAAGCAAGCCTTCAAGATGGACGATTGACAGAACAAATTAGAACATTTTTCAACGGTGCTGTCAAAATCATCTTAGTCATTGGTTAAATTCTGACACTATCCGTTCACAAAAACATCCTTCGTGGGCGGGGCCCCCTAAGCGCCGGGGCCCCGGGCTGCACCCCTAGTAAGCCTGTGCTAAAATCCGGGCTTGTTGATGGAATAACCTGGTCATTCAGTATATTCAGGTTGACAGCTGACTTCATTCTTTGAGCATATACTGTTGCTGGACCTAGGTCCAAGACCTTACCAATTGCAACAACCCCAGATCATAGCACTGCCCCCACAGGCTTGTACAGTAGGCACTAGGCATGATGGGTGCATCACTTCACCTGCCTCTCTTCCTACCCCGATGCGCCAATCACTCTGGAATAGGGTAAATCTGGACTCATCAAACCACATGACCTTCTTCCATTGCTCCAGAGTCCAATCTTTATGCACCCTAGCAAATTGAAGCCTTGTTTTTCCCCGTTAGCCTCACTGATGGGGTGTAACGAGATCTCGTTGTACGAGATCTCGTGATATTAAACTCCCGCGATATCTCTCGTTGAGAGGTAACGTTGTCTCGCTAATGCTAGCAGAGCCCCTAGCAAGTCAGCGTCACGGACAGCATGGCTTCGCCGGATGAAGTTGCTATAGAAGACGCCCCAACTACTGATGGAGGGTCCCGGTGCCGCAGACGCCTCTACATTGATGGAGGGTCCCGGCGCTGCCGACGCTGCCCCGGATGTAAAGACACACTTGTGTAAACACCGGTGTGACCGGTGTTGCCAGATAGAGTCCCACCCACCCAAAGCACTCTTTACCCGCAAAAGTCAGAAGGAAAATCGCGGTGAACCGCCCAATCTGGCAACACTGGTGACGGCTGCAGATTCAGTGCTGATGCGGAAATTTAGCGCACGCATTAGTTAATATTTATGTTCAATTTTTGGAAAGTCCTGCGTGAATATCTATTTTTTTTAAACAAAGTTGAACGTTCTAAGGTCTAAGGAGATTCAATCAGTAAAATGAAGACATCAGTTGAGTTTGTAATACATGTTAAAACAGAATAAAAGCCTTTTTGCTGCATAAAACCGATCTTTGAAGTTTTCTTGAACTAATATTAAAATCTCGTCTCGTTCTCGCAAACTCTGTAATTTGTCTCGTCTCGAGAGTTTTATGTATCGTTACACCCCTACTGATTAGTGGTTTTCTTAAGGCTACACAGCTGTTCAGTCCTAATCCCCTGAGTTCTCTTCACATTGTGCATGTGGAAATGCTCTTACTTTCACTATTAGACATATCCCTGAGTACCACTGTTGTTTTTCTTTTATTTGATTTCACCAAACATTTAAATGCTCATCGATCACGATCATTCAGGATTTTTTTCCGGCCACATTTCTTCCTCAAAGACGATGGGTCCCCATTATCCTTCCAGTTGTTAATACTGTAATGCGTTGGACAGTTCTTAACCCAATTTTTGTAGTTTCTGCAATCTCCTTAGATGTTTTCTCTGCTTGATGTATGCCACTGATTTGACCCTTCTCAAACAGACATCTTTTCCACGACCATGGAGTGTGTCTTCCGACATGGTTGTTTAAGAAATGAGAAGCAACTCATTGCACTGGTTGGGGTTAAATAACCGATTGCTAGCTGAAAGATAATCACTCATGCAGTAATTATCCAATAGGAGGCTCGTACCTATTTGCTTAGTTAAATCCAGTTGGCAACTTTTTTTTTTTGGGGGGGGGGGGTGGCTAGGCAGTGTATATTTTAAAATGGTTAAAAAAAAAAACAGAAAAGAAGATGGCGGCGGGTGTTGATGGCTCTGCACGAGAATCCAGCTGCTAGCATCTAAATTATCAATTCAGACATCAAAATCATCAATACAAACATTGGACTGCAAACTTTTTCCCTCTGGACTTTTTTCCTTCTGGGCTCTTTTCCTCTGGGGGGCCTCCACGGTTCTGTCTCCAGGTTCTGCCTTCCGTCCTGTGCATCGTTTCACTGGATTTGCTCCTGTCGACTGGTTGGTGAGGGCCGCTGCGCTTCTCCGGCTGGCTATGGGTGGACAACGCGGGCCGCCGTTGGACCAGCTTGCCAGAGTCGTGGGTTCCGGTTTGTATCCGTTGGATTTGTGTGCCCGCTGGAGCTGGTCTGCCGTCGTTGGTCCTGCGGGCTGTTGAGACCGCGGGATCCGGTCTTCTGACGTTGGTTCTGGGTGTTTTAGCTGCTGGGCCGCAGCTGCCTTCGAAAGGTTGGTGAGTATTGTGACCAGGCTTCAGCTTTAGACTAGCAAGCTGAATAACTACCATCATCAGGCTAGAAGTTTGGTGAGTGATGTCGAATAAACGTGGACAAAGGAAACAAGAAACACTGGAAAAAAAATTCGGAAGACATGGAGGAAATTAAAGAAACATTAAACTTTATGAGTGCTGAACTAACAAGATTAGCGTCTCAACAAGAACTCTTGATTGGTCTAATTGATGAAGTAAAACAACCAGGGGTGGCTAACCAACCGGGGGCACTAGGGCACCGCCCCACTGGAACTTCTGGAGCTATTCACCATCTTACGTTGAAGACTTTATAAAAAAAATGAAATTATAAAATAAAAATATTTAGAAATATATGTTCTTAGTTGTGTAGGATAGATATTTAATAGGTAATGAGTTATATTCTTTGTTTCAAAAAACGTTTTCTGATTGGTGACGTATTTCCGGTCCTGGGGGCGCATGACTCTTGTCCATAGACTCGTTATAAATGGTGCATACGCAGTTATTCCACATCGTTACAAAACAATGGGAAGATGCTGGGCGCATATTTCAGCGCCCTGGACACGTCCAATGTGAACTCTACCTACTACCTACCGATCACGTGCTTCCGGTTGTTTGTTTATATATTAATTTTTTTTTACTTTTTTTTTGGTTTGGGAACAGAGCCATGCGGTGACTCACTCAAGCAGGCTGGTTGCAGGTAGGTTTTAAATCGTTGGTTACGTATTGTAACCTCAGATTCTATGAATATTGACGGAGCCCTTTAGCTTGCCTATTGGATGTCTCCCTCGCGTCAGCGACCATACTGAATAACCTTTTAGTCCACGCCCACCTACTGTGTGGGCCCACCCACCGTGTCTACTTAATCCGTTGACACCAGGGTACTTCCTCCCAAATAGCTAAACATTCAGCCATTTAGGATCCAGTGGGGCCCCGAAGCTAAAGGGCTCCGCCAATATTCATAGAATCTAAAGTTACAATACGTAACCAACGTTCTATTTCATATTGGCTCCGCCCTTTAGCTCGCCTATTGGATGAAGGGCGGAGCAGGATATAGTCCATGCCACACTGCGTTCCAATCCCCATATGCAGCACCTGTTCACCCAATCACAACAAGGCACATCCTTCCCTGTGCGTAAACACACGTCATATGTCCTAGAACACAGAAAAAGGGCACTTGGTGGGCTGGAGGATGGGCCTGAAGGCCTCTGATGCAGCCTCCAGGCATTCCCTGCTGCAAAATCAGCGTGCATTAACACTGATATTTATGGGGTTTTTTGGTTGTTTTTTTGTGATTTGCAACAATGTCAGAGAGCGGAACAAGCTCCCCTCCACAGGGGAACCGAACAGTTACTGGAACTATGTACAGAACCGGTTTGAACTTTATTAAACAACATTCATAAACCACAGTAACAAGCACTGATACTGATGGTGAACACTCACACTTCCTGCCTACCAATAGACAGGTGTGGGCTAATAAACACTTCAGGAGGGACTCTCCAACTACTCATCTAGGACTCCCAACACTGAATGAGTCATAGAAAACGTAGATACATCTCGCAGATAAAAACGGATAAAAGAACAGGGTGAGCTCCAGGCTGCCGCTGTACAGATGTCACTAACTGTCATACCACCATGCAGAGCTGTGGAAGATGCGATCGCCCGCGTGGAATGTGCACATAGGGTTGTAAGAGGTTCTTCTCCAGCAGCTTTTTGGTCTCAGATATGGCTTCACACAGCCAATGAGAGAGGCGCTGGGAAGACGAGGCACGTCCAACTGAACTACCCCTGTAATGAACAAACAAATTTTGAGAATGATGCACACCAGCTGTGCGCGTCACATAACATCTGAGTGCTCGGATTGGGCACAACAAATTTGACCTAGCTTCCTCCTCCGATACGTGTGGAGGGAGATGGAATCCACTCAATGTGATTGTCCGTGATTTAAACCCGTTGTTGATGTACTTTGGTATGAAGGCCGGATTAGGCCTTAAAGCTGCAGAGCTGCCATCAGGTTTAATTTGTAAACATGAAGGAGCCACAGATAATGCACATAAATCACTGACCCTTTTTGCTGACGTGAGTGCTAACAACAGTTCTGTCTTAAGGGACAAAAATTCCATTGCCACCTCACCTAAAGGCTCAAAATGAGCTTTAGTTAAGGCACGTAGAACTAAGGTCAGATCCCACTGAGGGGTGAGGTCACGCGTCATGGGTCTACGGCATCGTACGCCTTTCAGGAACTGTTTCATCAGAGGATGATTGAATAACGTTCTGTCACCAAAACCTTCATGACACGATGAAATAGCTGCAGCGTAAACCTTAATGGTGCTGAAAGCTAATTCCCTCTCTAAGAGCAGTTACAAAAATGATAACACACAGCCAATTTCACATGCTGTGGCATCAATGTCTTTTTCCATGCACCAGCGTTAAAAAGCTGCCCACTTAGACGCATGCGTAAAGCGTTGTCGTGGATGTAGCTCGTGCATCCTGGATCATCTGGACTATAGCTGGGGGAGGCCCAAGCGTGTTAGCCTGCTCCGCTCAGCTTCCAGGCCCAGAGGGGTTGGCCTATCTCTGGGAAGTGCATGATTGTCCCTCCTGCTTGGAGGAGCATATCTTTCCTCCATGTGAGCTGCAGAGGGTGATCCACTACCAGCCGTTGCAGGTTTGAAAACCATGGTGCATTTTTGCGTTCCGGAGCTATGAGGATGAGTGACAGTTTCTCCTCATGGACTCGCTCCAGGACCCGTGGGACGAGAGGTACCGGCGGGAAAGCATATAATAGCTTATTTGGCCACCATTTGTACGCAAAAGTGTCCACTCCCAGGGGAGGATTGTCCCGTGGGCTCAGTGAGAACCACAGAAGACATTGCACGTTGCTCTGAGACACAAACAGGTCTATTTCTGCACGCCCGAACCTGTTCCAAATCTGATTTATTATGTCGGATCGGAGTGAAGGGTCCAGTTCCCGTGACTTGGCCCCCCTCTTGACATGATGTCCGCCCTAACGTTCAGAACCCCGGAGATGTACACTGCTCTCAACGAGAACAGGTTCTGATTCGCCTAGAGCAGGAGCTGTCTGGCTACACACAGCAGTTGCTTTGACCGAACACCCCCTTGGCGATTGATGTACGATGCTGCCACCTGGTTGTCGGTGTGTATCAGTACATGTTTTTGTCGACACAGAGGAGCAAAATGCTGCACGACTTTTAGCACCGTCGTTAACTCCAACACATTTATGTGGAGGTGAGTGTGGTTTGGCCACCTCCCTCCTACTGTTTGAGACAGGCACGTCCCCCCCCACTCCATCCCATCAGGGAAGTGTCCGTGAACACTGGGAAGTGTGACGTAGGTGTGATCATGGAGACTCCCTCCCTCAGCGTGAGGGGGTTTCCCCAGTGATGTAAATCTGTTCCCAAGGAGGTGGGAACCAGAATCATTCTCCACTTCTGGCGTACCGGGTCGATGCGCAGGCGGGCAAACCAACGTTGAATCGATCTCATATGTAATAAACCGAGTTTTATCACAACCTATGCAGCTGCCATCATCCCGAGGAGGCGCATGATGGTCGCTGCTGTCACCACCTTTGCGGGTTTGACACGAGCTAGCTGTGCTGTCAGATATTGTGTTCTCTGTTCTGACAGATGCGCTCTCATCGTGCGTGAATCCAGCTCTATACCAAGATAAACAATGGATTGAGCTGGGAGGACGGAGCTTTTTTCCAATTTATTAAAAATCCCAGAGTTAGCAGGTGACCTGCTAATGCTCTGGTTTGGGCTGTCTCCTCCTCCCTGGACTTGCTGAGCAGGAGCAAATCGTTGAGATAAAACAGAATTCTCATTCCAGCTGTGCGTAGTGGGCGTACAACAGCTTCCACGCACTTTGTGAAAGTCCTGGGAGCGAGAGAATACCCGAAAGCTAATCTGTTTAACTCGAACTGGTCTCCCTGGAAGGAAAACCTCAGGAATTTCCTGTGCTGGGGGACAATGCTGATGTACCAGTAGGCGTCTTTCAAATCCAGGGACATAAAGAAGTCTCCCTGGTGAATGTTTTTCAACAGCTGTTTTATTGTCAACATGTGGAACCCTCTCTCCACAATTGACTTGTTGAAACTGGACAAATCCAAAATCGGTCTCAACCCGCCTTTCTTTTTTTGAATGAGAAAATAGCGAGAATAAAACCCTTTGTTCTCTTCTCCCACAGGCACTCTGGAGATTGCACCTTTTGTCAGCATTTCCTGAATTTCTGACAGTAAGGAGGAGCTTTACTCTGTGTCTGTCAAGACCATCTTCAGAATCCCTTTGAACGGTGGCCGTTTTGAGGCAAACTGGAGCGTATAACCTTTCCGTATGAGCGCGTCCATCCATTTGTCTAGAACACACATTTTATTCCACTGTGCGTTTCGCTCGTAAAGCGGTCGTGCATGTTCGTGTTGTGTTGTGCTCGACATGCGTGTCAGCCAATCTATGGGCCCTTCCTTGCTTCAGACTGCTGCCATCAGGAAGGAGACTGAGGAGTCTCCAGGCTCGAACCAGCAGACTGAGAGACAGCTCTGTTCATCAGGCAGTCAGAATGCTAAACACTCTGCCTGCTCTGCCTCCCCTCCCATTTGAACTGCCTTAACACTAAAACTTTCTCACATACTATCACTCAACACAAAGTTTTTAACACTAGACTCTGTGTCACCAAACGGGTTTTCACTAAACTCTCGGTCATGTGCTCATACAGTTTGCACTACTTCTCATACTTGCACTAATGTCTGTATTACATCACTGCCTATAATCATAATACTGTTTACATTCTCTGTTTACATTTATTAATACTGTTTACTTTTATTACTACTGCTTACATGTAATTACTACTGTTTACATTTATTTACACTACTCTAATATCTACACCACTGCTGGTACATATACAGTGTGCTCTGAACGGTCTTATTTAGGGATGCCCAATGTGCCTTACTGCATATGCCACTTTTTGCCTCTACAACAACATCAACTACTACCTCATACATATACTGTGTACATTGACTC
The DNA here is from genome assembly GCA_038048925.1 of Garcialebias charrua. Taxonomy (NCBI): domain Eukaryota; kingdom Metazoa; phylum Chordata; class Actinopteri; order Cyprinodontiformes; family Rivulidae; genus Garcialebias; species Garcialebias charrua. The sequence continues at coordinate 17,994 of JBBPBX010011124.1, read as the reverse complement.
ATACGCTGCTTTGCCACTTTGCAAATGTCAATGCTAGAAACCTTTAGTTTATTTTAGTTATACTTTTTATACTCTTTTTTTATACCACTATGCAAAAAAAAAAAAAAAAACAACTCAGGACAGTGTTAGTTTTACTATTTTTATGCTTATGTCTATTATTATATGTTTCAGTGTTTCAATGTTTAGATGTTTACTGTTGCACCGAGGGACTGAGAGAAACGCAATTTCGGTCCTGTGTATGTCCTGCACTGTACATATTGCAGATCTGACAATAAAGTTGACTTTGACTTTGACTTGACTTCCTCCGTTACCATGGTAACCCACGGGGACCCCACCCGAAAAGGGCTGGCTGTCCGCGTCAGCGGTGTGTCCCGCCCCTGCATTTGTCTTGACAGTGCTCACACTCTGAGGTGACGCGCTATGTTTTATCAGCAGGCTCGTCTTCACAGTAAAAAATTGCTCATTGTTTTTGCTGCGCATTGCATGTCTTTTAGGCGGTGGTACCTGCTCGCTTTGCATGCTACATCTTTTGTTTCCACAATCAGAGCCGTGACTGAGCTGCAAACGGGCGGCGCCACTTATGTACGTGGAACACCGGTTACACACAGGTTGAGATGAGAGGTGAACCTTGTTGGGCAGCGTGCGAGCTGGACCAACGTCACGTGACTCTGTGTGAGGCAGCCAGCGGGGGCTTTTACCCGGTTCTGTTTGAGCAGCACAAGGCTCGTTAAACATGACACATGACTGTTTTATTACCTTGTTTTGGCTGTCTTGTCTCGTGACCACCTGTTTGTCAGAGTCTGGCCTGTTAATGGTGGGAAGCATGCGTGTACATGTTGCTATGGGGCCAAACGACCCCACAGACAGACCCGAAAAATGAGAGGATTAATTTATTGAAATATTTCGTTCTTTTATTTCAACATTCTCTCGAAAAACACACATACTTATCGTAGCTAGTCATTTTTTGTTGAAATGTCATCTGCGCTGCTGCTGCTGGTTCTGTTGTTGTTGCTACTGCTGGCGCTGCCCCCCCTCCCCAGGTCTGCTGTGGGCGGCTTCTCGGGGTGCATTGGGCACTGCCAGGCTGGCGCTGCGCTTGCCGCTCTCTGTAGGGAGGGGCTGGCTGCGGGGCCGAGCATGTAGCCGTTGCAGCTGGTGTGGAGCTCCGGTACTGCTGTCTTTGTGCCCGACGGTCTCTCCATCCATCTGAGCGCCGTGCGGGCGGATGTGATGCCATGAAGCTGCGTACCGTCTCTGCCACCTCATCTTTCCTCTTTGATTTCTCAATCAATTCTTGCAGGCTTGTCCCAAACAGGTTCTCTGATGACACGGGGCCTTCAAGCAGGTCCCGCTGTAGACGGTCCGACAGCGATGGTGCGTGCCTGAGCCATGTCATGCGGTGAATCATCTGCATCCACACGGCTGTGCGTGACCAACAGACCACCGAGGAAGCACAGAGGTTGAGGATGACATCTGTTGCTTTACCCATCGAGTTATTTTCCTCCTCCGACAGGTTTGGCTTCTCCGACAGCTTGGACACGTGGTACACTAAGAGCGCCACGTTGTTGCTCGTTGCCCCAGCTTGCACTGCGCACTGGTGTGCTCGGTTGGCTAGCTACAGGACGGTCTGGTCATGCCTGCCGCTCGGGATCGGCCTCTGGTCCATTCTGGCAGCTTTGGCTCCGAATACCTCTGTGAGGGTCTGCTCCAGTGGGGGGGCTGACGAAAAATTCCAGTCAGTGAGCCCTTCCACCCTCGTGAGGGCAGCGAAGGTCGAGGCAGGTCCCTTGAGCTTGGCAGGTGCTACTGCGGCCTCGTCCCAGAGTGACGTCACCGCCGGAAAACATGGCCAGACTGGGTCAGGTCGCCTGCTCGATGCCGAACCGTACCTTCCCGCCAGGTCATTCGGCCTAGGTGGAGAAGGGGTTGGCACAGTTAACCCTTTGGTCTTCGCTGCGTCCTGGATGATAAAGGGCAGCTCCTGCATCAGGGCGCCCAGCGCTGGGAGAGGGGTAACCGCCGGCCTCTGCGGTGGCGAGGACGCAGAGCATTCACTCTGACACTCCTCGTCCAGACCCTCGCTCTTCAGGAGAGATGGAGCAGTGCTTTGGATGCTGCTCGTATCATCACGGTCCGGCGAGCCATTCGGCCCCCTTTCCGCCTCCAAATTCACAGTCATGTCCAGCGGAGTGTCATCTCGCTGCTTCCACTCTTCCTTCCTGATGGGCCGTAACAGTTCTGCACGCCATTCTCGCTCACCCTTAGGTAGGAGGTCGCAGAGGCCACACACGTTGCTCAGGTCCGCGTGGCGGGGACCTAAGCACCCTTCGCAAATCTGGTGCTGGTCAAAGCTCCTCAATATGCCACGTCTGCACGCTGGACAAATTCTAGGCATCTTGAAAAAGTTGGTCGAAGTTCTTCAGTACGAAGGCTGAATGTAGAAAGAGGAAGTACCCTGGTGTCAACGGATTAAGTAGACACGGTGGGTGGGCCCACATTGTAGGTGGGCGTGGACTAAAATGTTATTCATTATGGTCGCTGACGCGAGGGAGACATCCAGTAGGCGAGCTAAAGGGCGGAGCCAATATGAAATAGAACATTGAAAGCCCTTTATCTAATGCCCTTTTTGCCATTTCTGCCTGATTTGCATCTCAACTTTTAGAAGTCTTTGTGAAAAATTCTTCAGCTGACTGTTTATTCTAAAAGTGGCAACTGGTGTTTCTGGAGCTAGCAGGCTAATGCTAGTCTTTATTTAATACTTATATTATTATATTACCATTCCTGACTGATATGCCTCTCAAATCTGAGATGGCTCTGTGGAAAAATAAAACTTCAGCTGACTGCAAGTGAGAAGTGGTGAGCTTGTTTTTTTCTTTGTTTGTTTGTGGAGTTAGCATGCTAGCGCTAGCCTCCTGGTTCTTGTATTGGACTCTGATGGCTACATTTATTTCAATTTGCTTATAAAAAGTTATCAAACATTAATAATTGTATATACTAAATACCACTGGTGGTGTTTTACTATTCCTTAACACTGTATTGATCTGGAGAATGAAAACAAAGCCTCTTGCAAGTAGAAATGCAGAAATGTTTTAATCTCACTTATTTTCCTTTTTCTTCTTCTTCTTCATGTTTTTCATACTTGGTGGAACAAGCACCCAGGACCATGTTGGTGCCATCAACTTCACTACGCAGCCTACTTGCTGTTGGGACAGAGGAGGAGCACCATCCACAAGTTCCTCATTGTTCTGGACAAGCAGGTCATACCCTATTAACATTAAAACATTTAAGGTACATTTACTGTATATGGTGAAATGCTAAGGTGCATTATGACCTGCTATATAACATTAGGAACTTGGCAAAAAAAAAAAATCATTTTTGAGAAATAGGTGGACATTTCAGGAGCCGCCACTGAAAACCACTGAAAATCCTAATAAGTAACAAAGACAATAAAATAGCTGAACTTGAAAAAAAAGTGATGACCTGGAACAAGACGCAAAACTAAATAACCTGGTGATAACTGGACTTGAAATCAAGCGCCGGTCATTCACAAAAGTTATTGCGGGTACTGACACAACAAGGGATGCACTACAGGATGAGCTGCAGACTTTGGAGGAGCAAGTAGTGTCTTTGTTACAAGACAAGGACATTGATATGGACCATGAGGACATTTCGATCTGTCACACATTGCCCAGTAAATCAGAAAAATTCAAAACATCAGTAATTGTCAAGTTCATCAGTAGGAAATCAATAAATAATGTAATAATGCAAGCAAAAATACTGAAGGAAACAAGGGTATACATAAATGAACATCTAACAAAAAAATGGCAATATTGCACGTGAAGCAAGGTTATTAAAAAAACAATAAAATTGCATCAACATGGACAAGAAATGGAAATATTTGGATCAAAGTACGTGAAGGGTCTCAGCCAAAAATAATAAAAGAACTGAAGGATTTGGAAAGACTTAGATGATCTTAGGAGATGACAAATTACAAATTATTTAAATAATTCACATATAAAATTTGACAAAATGTACAGTCTATTGAACAAATACATTTAAACATGTCAACATACGAAGACTCAGAATCTAAAATATATAGTATTGAAGATGTGATTGATACAAATTTCTTTCCAGTTATAAAAGATTGTAAATATTATGGCGAAGAGCAGTTTAATGATATCAATGTGACAAATGGAGGTATTTCTATTATTCACTTTAATAGTAGAAGTATAAATGCAAATATATCCAAAATAAGAGATGGCCTAGAATAATTAAACAGATCATTTGATCTAGTAGCACTGTCAGAGAAATGGCTCAATGATGAAAATACAAATATTCACATTGAAGGGTATGAATTGTATTCTATGAACGAAATAATAAAAGGGGTGGTGGAGTCGCTCTGTTTGCTAAGAATGAAATGAAATGTAAATTAATTAGTGAAATGTCAATAGTTGTTGATGATATAATGGAATTGGTAACATTAGAAACAATAAACAGGAACAATAAAAACATCATAGTAAGTTGTGCATACAGATCACCAGGCTCAAATATAGAAATATTTATGATAAAATCATGGAGCTATTGGAAAAGAACTTTTAACAAAAAAGTTTTCTTTTTATGTGGAGACTTTAATATAATAATAATAATAATGTCACATTTTTGTCATCTGTGTATGTTTCCATACAAGACGAAATTTGACTCTGTATTTAACCCAATCACCACCAGGTGGGGCAGTGGGCAGCTATAGAAAGTGCGTCGGGGAGCAATTGGGATGAGGTGTGCTGCTCAAACACACCACAAGTTATGCCGTGACTGGGGTTTGAACCTGGGTCCTTCGGGTCCCAAGTCGGTTCCCCTGCCACTACACCATCTTGATCTGGGAAATAAAACAGATGCAAATAACATCAGTACATTCATAAATTCAATGTATAGTTTAAATCTCTATCCGTTGATATCCAAGCCAACAAGAATTTACAATTCATGGTGCCACAGCAATTGATAATATCTTTACAAATATAACAAATGGGGATGTGATAGGTGGTATTCTTACAACTGATCTAAGTGATCACTTGCCAATTTTTACAATCTATAAAAATGATCACAATACCATAAAAGCAATTACAAAAAAGAAAAAAATAATAAACACATCCCAAAAAGCGTTAGATAGATTAAAGAATGACTTAAACAAAATTGGGAAAACGTGTATGTTGATGATGTGAATAGATCATATGATGAATTTATGAATATCTTAGAAGCTCTATATGAAAAAATTGTGTGCAAAAAAATTATACTAGGAAAAATATTGTTGACCAACCATGGGTGACGAAAGGATTGAGAAATGCTTGCAAAAAAAAGACCTATTTGCATTCATGCTTTTTGAGATCCAGAACACAAGAATCTGAAGAAAAATATAAGTATAAAAACAAATTATTAGGTATTATAAGAAAACACAAGAAGGAATATTATAGTGATTTATTAAATAAAAGTAATGGTGATATTAAAGCAACATGGCAAGTAATGAATAATGTTCTGAAGAATCATAAATCAAAGACTGGTATTTCACAATATTTTGTAAAAGATAATGATGAAATCCATGATGAGAATGAAATTGTAAATGGATTTAATCAATATTTCGTGACTGTTGGATCAAGCCTTGCAGCTAAAATACCAAAAGTAAATAATAGAGTGAACCATTCAATCATTGGTTGTGCAAACAGTATTTATTTAACTGACAAAGAAGAAATAATGAATGTAGTAAAAAAAAATACAGACAAGAGGTCAAAAGACTGGGTTGACATGGATATGAAGCTTGTAAAGGACATAATGAATCATGTTATTGTCGGAGTCCCACTGTCTGCAGCCCTCTCCAAGATGGCCGCCAATTGACACCAGCTGACGGTCATCCATCTAATGAGGAGCTCCTCTACTTAAGGCTGCAGTCCAGTGAGATCCAACGCTGGAGCATTGTATCTCGATCGGTATTTATGACTTCAGCCAGAAAGTATTAGTCTGATAGAAATGCTTACCTTGTGATCTTGTGCCTGCAGTTTCTTGTGAATCCTTGGATCCTGTTTTCCGTCTGCCAGTTCCTGCCTTGTTGCCACTCGCCTGCCAGTCCACTCTGGAGTCCTGAAGTCTTTTCAGAACCTCGACCCAACATCCCCCTGTAAGAGAACAAACAGCTTCAGTTTTGATTCACTTATCCCACCAGAAGGATCTTGACACTGAGACCCCAAGTGTTCCATTTCACCTGTACATAATAAACACTGTTATTATTGTTACCCTGAGTTTTGCTTCTGTTCTGGTCTCGTACCACTCTGGGTTCAGTCGGTCCTTACAGTTATTGAGCCGTTTAAGATAAGATAAGATAAGATGCCTTATCTTATCACACAGTGGGGAAATTTACATTGCCACAGCAGCATAGAGGAGAGAGCAGAACCAGTTCAGAAAATGTTTAAAAAATCTCTATATACACAAATAATACAAATTAGTACATAAAAACACTGAAACAGTATAAAACGAAATATAACTACTAAGAGCAGCGGGTGTTGTACAGTCTGATGGCGGCCGGAAGGAAAGACCTGCGGTATCTTTCCTTCACGCACTTAGGGTGCCGCAGCCGGGCACTAAAGGAGCTGCTCAGGGCTGTCAGAGTGGTGCATGGCGTGGGACGGGAACTCCAGCATGCGCTGAAGCTTGGTCCTCATTCTCCTGTCAGCCACCACCTCAACTGGGTCAACATGACACCCCAGGACAGAGCTGATTTCCTGAGGATCTTGTTCAGTCTCTTCCTGTCAGCAGTGGAGATGCTGCTACCCCAACAGACCACTCCGTAAAAGATGGCTGATGCCACCACTGCATAAAAGAAGGTCCTGAGAAGAGCCCCCTGCACACCGAAGGACCTGAATCTCCTCAGTAGATGCAGTCTGCTCAGTCCTTTCTTGTAGAGGGCAGCTGTGTGGTCAGTCCAGTCCAGCTTGTTATTAAGATGAACACCCGGTACTTGTAGGACCTCAATGTTCACTTGCACAGCAGGAGACTTTTTGGACCTGCGAAAGTCCACCACAAGTTCTTTTGTTTTTCCGGTGTTGATCTGCAGACAGTTCCTCTGGCACCACTCCACAAAGTTCTGAGTCACTTCTCTGTACTCCCCATCATACATACAGTATATGTAATTTATAATTTTCAACAGGAAAATTTCCAGATATAGTAATATGAAAATAGCTAAGGTAGTACCTCTTTTTAAAAATTGTGATGAATGTATATTTAACAATTATAGACCAATATCCTTGTTACCACAGTTCTAAAAAAAATTCTAGAAAAACTATTTGTGATTAGATTAGACCAATTTATTGATAAACATAATATTCTTTGTAACCGTCAGTATGGGTTCAGAGCAAAAAATTATACGTCAAATCCTATCATGGAATTAATAGAACAAATAACTACTGCTATCGATCAAAAACAATATTGTGTTAGTATTTTTGTTGATTTAAAAAAAGCATTTGATACTATTGATCATACCATTCTCCTTGACAAATTAAATAAATATGGTGTTAGAGGACCAGCGTTACAGTGGGTATCTAGCTATTTGAAAGACAGGAAACAATTTGTGCAAATAAATGATGTAAGATTTGCAATATTGCATGTGGAGTTCCCCAGGGCTCTGTACTTGGACCAAAGTTATTTATTTTATATGTGAATGAATTGGTAAAAGTGTCAGGACTCCTTAAATGTATCCTTTTTGCTGATGATACCACATTTTTTTGTTTGGGTAAAGATGTGAAACAGATGTTGGAGTTGGTGAAGACAGAATTTGTTAAAATACAAGATTGGTTTAAACTTATTAAATTTAAATAAAACTAATTACATGATATTCCGTAATAAAAAGGAAACTGTTGATGTTCCATTTGAGATTGATGGTGTTGAGATTTGTCGTGTGAATGAGGTGAAGTTTTTTTATGTTATCATTGATGACAAACTGACGTGGAAGTATCACATAAATTCTGTAAGGATAAAAATAGCTAAATCTATTGCAGTATTATACAAAGTTAGGAACTTGTTAAATGATAAAGCTCTGTACAGTATTTTTTGTATAACACGATTATTGTTCCACATTTCATTTATTGTATTGATGTCTGGGGAAAAGCATGTAAAACAATTACGAAGCCTATTTTTGTGCTACAGAAAAGAGCTGTAAGAATAATCACTAGAAAACATTACTGTCACCTATCAACCACATTATTCACTAGAAAACATTACTGTCACCTATCAACCACATTATTTTATCAACTTAAATTATTGAAGTTCCATGATTTGGTGGATTATAATATTTTGTCAGTTATGTATAGAGCTCATAATAATGAATTGCCTTTGAATATCCAATTGCATTTTGTCAAAAGACAAAGTTGTTATAATCTCAAGGGAACAGACGTATTTGTAAAACCAAAATATAGAACCAGTTTGAAGGGACGGTCTACCTCAATCAGGGGAATTGGATTGTGGAATGGTTTGAAGAATGAAGTTAAAAATGCAAAATCAATGTTTACATTTAAGAAAATGATCAAAACTGAATTATTGCAAAAATATATAATAGTGTAACGTGTGTTGTATTGTGTTGTGTGTTGTAATATTTTAAATATTTGGGTATCCTAGTTGATTAGCACCTCTCTTTTAAACTCCATGTGGAAAACCTAGTAAAGAAACCGAAAGTTAAATTGGGTTTGTAGGAGGCGGTGAAGAGACGACACAGGAGACGGGATGTAGATCTTCACTTTTAATCAACTCCTACTAAACTGGCGGGAAGCACCCAACACCGCCTTATATATCCAATACCACATCCGGTCCTCTGGCTTTTCACAATAAAACATCCTGTAATGCCTTCGGTCCACTGGGTGTGAGTAGAGCCCCCTAGTGGTCCACCACACACGCCCCCCCAGAACACCCAGTAAGGTCCATCACTAGTCCCGCATTTTAGGTTTGATCAAACGACCAGAACGGCTGAACCTGGGCCCTGCAGAACCAGTCTGATGAAGCGGAGGGCTACGAGGAGGGTCTGCAGAAGATTCGGGCTCCAATGGACGTTGAGAGTCTCTGGAAGAAGGACCGCAGTCCGTTAGCAATGTGGATGGAGGTCTGCCCCTGCGAGGAGCCTGGGCCGTAACAACCTGATCATCTGACACAACATGAGCTGGTTTAAGCCTATCGATACAGACAGTCTCAGTACGACCCCCTAAATCTAAAAGGAAGTGTTTCGGACCTGGTTGAAGAACCCGAAACGGTCCATCATACAAAGGCTGTAGTGGTGTCCTGTGTGCATTGTGTTTGACAAAAACAAATTTAGAGGACTCCAGACTCTTAGGGACAAACGACTGCGGTAAACAATGGTGTACCGGGCCGGGGACACGAAAAGGGGCCTCCTGAGGTGAAAAATGTGGCAACGGTGGGGCGAATTGTGGTGAGGGTACCTCAGGTAAAAACTCACCGGGGACGCGCACAGGCTGACCGTAAACCAGTTCAGCCGGGGAAGAGCTCAGGTCTTCTTTGGTTGCGGTACGTAACCCCAACAAAACCCAGGGAAGACGGTCAATCCAGTTGTCACCGGTCAATGCAGCACGCAGTGCAGCTTTCAATGACCTGTGAAACCGTTCACACAAACCATTAGCTTGGGGGTTGTAAGCGGTGGTCCTGTGAACGTTAGTCCCCAGACCCTTGGCCATGGTAGACCAAAGTTCAGAAACAAACTGCGGGCCCCTGTCCGATGTAATGTCTGAAGGGGGGCCAAAACGCGCCACCCAGGTAGACAAAAATGCCCGGGCCACCACTGCAGATGTCGTGGATGTCAGAGGAACCACCTCAGGCCACCTGGTGGTCCGGTCTATCATAGTCAGCAGATGAGTAAAACCTTGTGATGGAGGCAGAGGGCCCACCAGGTCTACGTGCACATGATCAAACCGCCGACCTGGGATGGAGAAGGGTTCCAAAGGTGCTTTGGTGTGTCTGTTAACCTTAGCACGCTGGCATGGGACACACGCTGCTGCCCACTCCTTAACCGCTTTACGCAGACCGGGCCAAACAAACTTTGCACTGACCAGTTTCACCGAGGCTCTAACACCTGGGTGAGAAAGGGAATGTAAGGAGTCAAAAACGCGGCGTCGCCATGAAACTGGAACCAGGGGGCGGGGCCTGCCAGTAGAAACATCACAGAGCAGGAGAGGCCCTCCGTCATTCACCTGCCGTTCCTCCAACTCGAGGCCTGTGGGCCCGGACTGGAGCTCGAGTATTTCTGCGTCGCCACGTTGGTCCGCAGCCATAGCAGAAAAATCTATGCCAACGTATACGGGAGAGATCAGCACCCGAGAGAGACAGTCAGCCACCATGTTGGCTTTTCCAGCCACATGCTGAATGTCTGTAGTAAATTCAGACACCGCTGCGAGGTGGCGTTGTTGGCGAGCAGACCAGGGGTCAGAAATTTTTGACATCCCCAGACAGCAAAAGTTATGTGGGCCGGATCTGGGCCAAATGTATGAAAACATTTGGCCCAGATTTGTAAAATGGATCCGGCCCGGTGTCTTTTTGTCCAACGGGCCAAAACTGGCCCAGATGTGGATTGCGGATCTGGATTGGATCTGGGCCGGAGGTGGGCCAGAAGTGCTACAAAACTACTGCATTCGGCCCAAATGCGGCCCAGATACGGAATCCTTGTTTAGTTTTTAGGCAAATTTGGGCCAGATGCGGCCCAGATGCGGCATCCTCATTTCATTTTTAGGCGGATTTGGCCCAGGTCCGGCCCAGTAGAGTAAGTCGAATCTCAAAACGCGGCCCAGATCTGGTTCAAACCCGCAATACAGATATGTACAACAGGTCTAAATAGAGCACACACAAAATATCCACATAAGTTGTTGCTTAAAAACTGTTTATTCATGAGCAAAACAAATTCAAAAATGTTAAAAAGTTAAAATTGATAACAATGATAACATAACAACCTTAATAATAAAAGAAACTACAATTACCAGAGGTATGCATCATAAATACCATGATCTGCTTCTGTATGACAGTTTCAGTGTCTTTCAGTCATTTTAAGAGTCAGTCACAGCAGAGGAAAGCGACGTCCTCACTCATCTGTGATGAATCTCCAAATGCAGGACTGTCTGTGGCAGAGATTCACCTTAGCACTTTGTGGAAGATGTGAGGTTTCAAAGTCAACTTTTATTGTCAGAACTGCAATATGTACAGGACATAAACAGGATTGAAATTGCATTTCTCTCTCAGTCCCTCGGTGCAAAAGTAACCATTTAAACACTAAAACACTAAAACATTTAATAAACATAAGCATAAAATAGTAAAAGTGTAACACTGTCCTGACAGTTACACCAACACTAAAACACTACATTTAATAAACATAAGCATAAAATAGTAAAAGTGTAACACTGTCCTGACAGTTACACCAACACGAAAACACTAAACATTTAATGAACATAAGCATAAAATGAAATGATAAAAGTGTAATACTGTCCTGAGTTATTGCATAGTAGTATAAAAAGTATATAAAGTGTATCTATAAAATAAACTGAAGGTTCTAGCATTGACATTTGCAAAGAGTGGCAAAGCAGCATATGAGTTAATGTACACAGTATATGTATGAGGTAGTTGATGTTGGTATAGAGGCAAAGTGGCATATGCAGTAAGGCACATTGGGCATCCTTAAATAAGGCTAGTCAGAGAATACTGTATATGTATCAGCAGTAGTGTAGATATAAAAGTAGTGTAAATGTAAACAGTAGTAATAAATGTAAACAGTATTAATGTAAACAGTGAATATAAACAGTAGTATGACTATAGGCAGTAATGTAATACAAACAGTGCAAATATGAGAAGTAGTGCAAACTGAATGAGCACATGACTGAGAGTTTAGTGAATAACCCGTTTGATGACACAGGGACCAGTGTTAAAATCTTTGTGTTGTGTGGTAATGTGTGAGAAAGTTTTTTGTGTTAAGGCAGTTCAAATGGGAGGGGAGGCAGAGCAGGCAGAGTGTTTAGCATCCTTACTGCCTGATGAACAGAGCTGTCTCTCAGTCTGCTGGTTCGAGCCTGGAGACTCCTCAGTCTCCTCCCTGAAGGCAACAGTCTAAAGCAGCTGTGTAGTGGGTGTGTGGGATCACCTGCCATGCAGTGGGCTTTCCGAGTGAGGCGTTTGCTGTGTAAGTCCTGCAGTGAGGGGAAGGAGGTGCCGACGATCTTCTCAGCTGCTCTCATGATGCGCTGGAGGCTCTTGCGGCAGGATGCAGTACATGCACCAAACCACACAGTGATGCAGCTGGTCAGGACACTTTCTATGGCACCTCTGTAGAAGGTGCACATGATGGGGGTTGAAGCTCCAGCCCTTTTCAGCTTGTGGAGAAAGTAGAGACGCTGGTGAGCCTTCTTGGCCAGTGCTGCAGTGTTCCTGCTCCAGGACAGGTCCTTTGAGACGTGCACTCCCAGGAACTTGGTGCTGTCTACTCTCTCCACTGCGGTGCTGTTGATGGTCAGAGGGGCATGTTGGGCATCCCTCTTCCTGAAGTCCACGACAATCTCCTTTGTCTTCTCCACGTTGAGAGTGAGATTGTTGTGTCCGTACCACAAGGCCAAGCGGCTCACCTCGTTCCTGTAGTCCGTCTCATCGTTGTTGCTGATGAGACCCACCACTGTTGTGTCGTCCGCAAACTTGATGAAGTGGTTGGAGCTGTATGATGGTGTGCAGTCGTGTGTTAGCAGGGTGAATAGAAGGGGGCTCAGTACACATCCTTGTGGGGTCCTCATTGCTAGCAACATTAGCATTTGGAGGTCAGACAGGAGCCTAAGAAAAGCACAAAGAAAAACAAGATTATAACCAGGCAATACCAAAAAACAATATAATAAAACAAAACAGCCAGCCACTAGGGAGCACAAGCCATTGTATCTCTTGTGCCGGTCCCAAGCCCGGGTAAATGGTGAGGGTTGTGTCAGGAATGGCATCCGATGTAAAACACTTGCCAAAACCATAATGCGAGTTCATCAAAGTGAAACCATACCAGATCGGTCGAGGCCCGGGTTAACAACGTCCGCCACCGGTGCTGTTGACAAACAGGGTGCCGGCGGAAATTGTACTACTGTTAGTCGAAGACGCCGAGGAGGAAAACGTGTCAGGAGACAGAGGGAGAGGAGGAAAGTGAAGAATGTAGGACTGAGGGTTGCAACTCTAAATGTGGGGACAATGACAGGCAAAGGTAGAGAGCTGGCTGACATGATGCAGAGAAGAAAGGTAGATGTTTTATGTGTCCAAGAGACCAAGTGGAAGGGCAGCAAGGCTCACAGTATTGGAGCAGGGTTTAAACTGTTTTACCATGGTGTGGATAGAAAGAGAAATGGAGTAGGGGTGGTCCTGAAGGAGGAGTTGGCAAAGAATGTAGTAGAGGTGAAGAGAGTGTCAGATAGGGTGATGTGTCTAAAGGTAGAAGTAGAAGGTCTGATGCTAAACATAGTAAGTGGTTATGCTCCACAGGTTGGATGTGATGGGGAGGAGAAAGATAAATTTTGGAAAGATTTGGATGAAGTGATAGAGAGTATTCCCAGGGAGGAAAGAGTGGTGATTGGAGCAGACCTGAATGGACATGTTGGTGAAGGAAACAGAGGGGATGAGGAAGTGATGGGTAGGTTTGGTGTCAAGGAAAGAAACCAGGAAGGACAGATGGTGGTGGATTTTGCCAAGAGAATGGAAATGGCTATAGTCAATACCTATTTCCAAAAGAGGGAGGAACATAGAGTGACCTATAAGAGTGGAGGAAGGAGTACACAGGTCGATTACATTCTGTGTAGAAGAGGAAACCTGAGAGAGATTGGAGACTGTAAGGTTGTAGCAGGGGAGAGCGTGGCCAGACAGCATCGGATGGTTGTGTGTAGAATGACTGTTGTTGCGAAGAAGAGAACAAGAGTAAAACCAGAGAAGAAGACCAAATGGTGGAAGCTAAAGAAGGAAGAATGTTGTGAGAAATTCAGAGACGAGCTGTTAAAGGCTCTGGGTGGTAAGAAAGAGCTTCCAAGTGACTGGGCTACTACAGCAACAGTAATTAGAGAGACAGGTAGGAAGGTACTTGGTGTGTCATCTGGACAAAGAATGGAAGATAAGGAAACCTGGTGGTGGAATAGTGAAGTGCAGGACGCCATTCAAAGAAAGAGATTAGCCAAGAAGAAATATGACTGTGAGAGGACTGAAGAGCGGAGACAGGAATATAAGGAGATGGGACATAGAGCAAAGAGGGAAGTAGCTAAGGCAAAGCAGAGGGCGTACAATGAGTTATATGGGAGACTGGACACTAAAGAGGGCGAGAAGGACTTGTACCGATTGGCAAGACAGAGGGATCAGGCTGGAAAGGATGTGCAGCAGGTTAGGCTTATTAAAGATGGGAATGGGAATGTTCTAACAAGTGAGGAGAGTGTGATGGGAAGATGGAAGGATTACTTTGAGGAGCTAATGAATGAAGAGAATGAAAGAGAAAGAAGAGTGGAGGTAATAGAAACTGTGGACCAGGAAGTGGGAAAGATTAGTGAGGGTGAAGTCCGGAAAGCTCTGAAAAGAATGAAGAAGGGGAAGGCAGTAGGACCTGATGACATACCAGTGGAGGTTTGGAAATGTCTTGGAGAGATGGCAGTGAGGTTTTTGACTCAAATATTTAATGGAATATTTGAGGGTGAGAAAATGCCTGAAGAATGGAGAAGAAGTGTGCTGGTTCCCATTTTTAAGAACAAGGGTGATGTACAGAGTTGTAGCAACTACAGGGGAATTAAGTTGATGAGCCACACAATGAAGATCTGGGAGAGAGTTGTGGAAGGAAGGCTTAGACAAGAGGTGACTATCTGTGAGCAGCAGTATGGTTTCATGCCAAGAAAGAGCACCACAGATGCCATCTTTGCTTTGAGGATGTTGATAGAGAAGTACAGAGAGGGTCAGAAAGAACTCCATTGTGTGTTTGTGGATTTAGAAAAAGCATATGACAGGGTGCCAAGAGAGGAGGTGTGGTATTGCATGAGGAAATCTGGAGTGGCAGAAAAGTATGTTAGACTGGTACAGGACATGTATGAGGACAGCAGGACAGTGGTGAGATGTGCTGTAGGAGTGACAGATAGCTTCAAGGTGGAGGTGGGATTGCATCAAGGATCGGCTCTGAGCCCCTTCTTGTTTGTTCTGGTGATGGACCGACTAACAGATGAGGTCAGGCAGGAATCCCCATGGACTATGATGTTTGCAGATGACATTGTGATCTGTGGTGAGAATAGGGAACAGGTGGAAGACAACTTGGAGAGGTGGAGGTATGCACTTGAAAGAAGAGGAATGAAAGTCAGCCGTAGTAAGACAGAGTACATGTGTGTGAATGAGAGGGAGGCCAGTGGAACAGTGAGGCTACAAGGAGCAGAGGTCACAAAGGTGCAGGACTTCAAGTACTTGGGGTCCACTGTCCAGGAAAATGGGGAATGTGGTAAAGAGGTGAAGAAGAGAGTCCAGGCAGGATGGAGTGGATGGAGAAAAGTTTCAGGAGTGATTTGTGACAAAAAGGTGTCAGCAAAGGTCAAAGGAAAAGTTTACAAGACAGTGGTGAGACCAGCTATGTTGTATGGTCTGGAGACAGAGACATGGACAAAAAGACAGGAGAAAGAACTGGAAGTGGCAGAAATGAAGATGCTGAGGTTCTCCTTAGGAGTGACAAGGATGGATAAGATCAGGAATGAGATCATCAGAGGTACAGCACATGTTGAACAACTGGGAGATAAAGTTAGGGAGGCCAGACTGAGATGGTTTGGACATGTCCAGAGGAGGGACAGTGGGTATATTGGTAGAAGGATGTTAGAAATGCAGCTGCCAGGAAAAAGACAAAGAGGGAGACCAAAGAGGAGATATATGGATGCAGTTAGAGAGGACATGGAGGTAGTTGGAGTGAGGACAGAGGATGCAGAGGACAGAGTGAGGTGGAGGAGGATGACTCGCTGTGGCGACCCCTGAAAAGGGAAAAGCCGAAAGAAGAAGAATATAATAAAACAAAAACAAACAAACATAAGAAATTGTCATAACTTACGTGTGCATGTAGTCAGCTGGAGGCTCTCAACACATTTAGTCAAGTATTAGAGAATTCAGTGAGGCCTAGGTCAGAGGATATGGACATCAGAGATTGTAAAATAAATTCAAATCATGCAGGTAACAATTAATGAAGAACCCCAACTGACATAATTAGAAGTAAAAGCCAAAATACTGTATATAAAATGACCAATAAATACACTTGAAATGCATCAATTAAATTAAAAAAAGGAGAACTTTACCTCATGTTTTATAATTTAATTTACCTTCATATTTATTTTTATGCTTTGTTCCAATAAACTTTACATACTGTTTTTAAAAACATATTTTTGTGTTCCTTTTTACTTGTATCTGCATTTGTGCCTCCCAATATTTATATTGTAAATATTTATTTATTTTATATTTATTCCCCCAAAAGTCTTTTTATTTCCATGTGTTTTTACACTTCTCTGTCACCCGTTTTTACTTCATCTTATGTATTTCTGTCTCATGATGTAAATAAGGTGGGCTGAGCTTCTTGGGTCAGCTCCACTTCTATTGGTCAAAAAAACAGGAAGGAGCAGGATCCATGTGTAGATCTACTGTGCATGAAGCAGAAATGCATAAGGTAAAGTCAAAACAGGAGACATAGAAATGTAAGACCCATTTAAAAAAGAAAAACTTGTGGGAAAAAAAATATAAACAATAATTGAATATAAACATTAAAAGGCACAAATGCATCTACAAGAAAAACAAAAATATATATTTTAAAAATACAGTAAAATGTAAATTATAAGCAGAAATATATAATTTATTGGAACTAACCTGGAAAATAAAAAGGTCAATTAAATTATATAACATGAAGTAAATTTCTCCTTTGTAATTTAATTTGTGCATTTTTAGTGTATTTATTAATTTATCAGTCCATTCATATACATGCTTTTACTTCTAATTACAGTATGTCAGTTTTGATCTTCCATAACAATGAACATACCAAACAATGGAAAACAAAAACCAAAGTAGCCAGCACTTACCCATTACAGGGTTGGCCTCACAGGTACTTCTTTGTGTACAACTGGATCCAGAAGCTTTAGGTATTTTTCTCCCAGACTAGCCGAGGGAAAAAAAAGACAATGTAGTACTGAAATGTGTGTGTATACAGTATTTAAATGTTAAAATTTACAGATTATACCTGACAACAGGTCCAGAGGAAAATGTTGGAGCAGGTAGGTGGGACTCGAGACCTTTAAAACAAAAGTACATTTACTCTTAAAGTACAAATGATATGGTTGCAGACGTACTAACCAAACCAGCAACCAAGATGAAGTTGAAAAAGTATGAAATGTTTGTTTGGTGTATGAAGAATTTATTTAGGTTTGAAACATTAAGAGCCTGAGGGAGTTACCCAAAATGTGAGCAAGTGGGGGTGTTGACATTATGAATGTTTTTGTATTGCTCTCATTTTGTTTGAATTTGTTTTTCTTTATAGGCTTGTTTTGTATTGGATGCTCAGATGCATCATGTGACTTAATTTACTGCACCTGTGCAGCTTTAATTAATAAAAGGTGTGTGCTCCTTCAAACTCTGGGTGAATGAAGTGGAGCAACATGAAACCAAACCATGTTCAAGCGTCACGTTTAATGCTGAGAGCAAAGTGAACTCTGTCAACAAAAAATCAGTGTCTTAATTGCTTTACTCAAACTACCGGTACTTAGAAATTACCTCTCAATGACGAGTGGCTCACTTTACCGCAGTTCTCAAGGCTAGGTTCTGAGTCTGATCCAGTTGTGTCAGATGGGGTTGGATTGAAGAGCTGAGAGCAGAGAGGCACAGCTGATCTCTGACAACCTGCAGAATCAAAGAGAACATGTGAGAAATCTTTAGTTTCTGTTCTACATGCATCACTTTGATGCTTCCATCAACTTA
>JBBPBX010011123.1:40720-56551 GCA_038048925.1 Garcialebias charrua | reverse complement strand
TAATAATAATAATAATAATAATAATAATAATAATAATAATAATAATAATAAACTTTATTTGTATAGCACCTTCCTACAATGCCTTGCATTGACCAAGGTGCTTAACAGGATAAAAAGATGAATAAACTGGAACAATAAATCAATGAAAATAGAATAAGAAACAACAGCAATAAAAGAAGGCAATGGAAATAAAAATGCTACATACTAAAATACCAAAAGTAATAAAAGTTACACACTGAAAGCTTTTTTGAACAAGTGGGTCTTCAGTCTGGTTTTGAACAGAGTCAGATCAGAGGTGGCACGCAGCTCAAGGGGGAGGCTGTTCCAGGCTTTTGGGCCGGCAACAGAAAAGGACCGGTCTCTCCATTGTTTGTACCTTGAGCGAGGCACCTCCAGCAGGTGTTGACTGGCAGATCGTAAAGCTCTGCCGGGCTGATGGGCTTTCAGAAGTTCTGAGATGTACAGTAGAGAGGTGCAAGTCCATTCAGAGCTTTGAAAACAAACAGCAGCAGCTAAATAAAGGTTGAATGAAAATTGTTTTCACAAATATTCAATGAAAAAAACTAACAGTTAAGTAAAATTAAAATAGTAATCAAAACTTTTGGAATTGTAATGATTTTTTTTTAAACAAAAACGTTTGTTTAAAAACTTTATTTTTAATAAAATAACTAATTTTTCTCTCGTGAACAGTTATTTTCAAAACAAACTTTTATTATTTTATTTTTATTACATGTTTGTGCTGCTGTGTGGAGTAATGTTTTTCTATGATATTAGTGCTTAGTGTATTTTTAGTTGATATTTTTCTTAGTTAACATCTTAGATGTATTACTGTTCTTTGTTGGATGGAACTGGGAGCCTGTGTAAATAATCTCACTGCACTAAAACCATAGATATACGGAAGGATCTGTGTTAGGATATTCCCGGAAATGGCCCGCAATGATCCTTAAAAAATCCCAAAATCTGGATACTTATCTTCGGCAGATCCGAAATAAATGTGGCTGTTATTCGTCAAGGGTCTGCCAAAGATAAGTATCCGGATTTTGGGATTTTGGGATCTTTTAAGGATCATTGCGGTCCATTTCCGGGAATATCCAGAAATATAAGTATAAGTATATGTGAAGGATACGGAGATATACGACATCAGATCCTTCCGTATATCTATGGTTTTAGTGCAGTGTCTTGTTTATCACATTCACATGTACCACATGTGGTGCAAATGACAATAAAGGTTCTCTGATGGGATCACTCAGGCTGTGACTTAGATAAAATCTTGGCACCTTCTTTTTGAGGGGTATTGTCTTTCAAATTGGGTGACACTGTCCTCCTGGCTAAATCTCCGCCTGCTCCTAAAACAGCCAATCAGTGATTCAGTGGGCGGGACTTGGATTTGCCATTTGAGATTGAATATTGTCACACTAAAAGCGCAGGGGGGCAGGCTGAAAATGAAAAGGCAGTTTGCTCTGTAGTTCAATGACAATTGACAGTGTTGACTAAGAAAATGAAAATGATTTAATCTTAATTTTATTTCTGACTCAAAAAAGGCAGCTTGACTTTGAAATTAAAAAGCATTTCTGCTATTTCATTTTAATTTTCAAAATTGACATTTCAAAATGAATTTTGGCCACTTTTTACAAAGACATATATTGAAAATTAAATGTTAAATGTTATTTTACTTATCATTTTAATTAAGTTACAAATTGAGCAGTCTCGAAGAAGAAAATGAAAATGCAGTTTGGTTTATTCATTTTTAATTTTATTTATGACTCAAAAAAGGCAGCTTGGCTTTGAAATGAAAAAGCATTCCTGCTAAACCATTTTAGTTTTCATTTCGTCTCATATCCGCTTCCATACAATCGGCTCTGCTTTGGGATTTCATCAGCACCCGAGCACTTCCAGAAACGCATGTCATGTATTCTGGAGGGCCTGGATGGAGTCCTTTGTCAGATGGATGATGTCCTCATCTGGGGGACGACACAGCAGGAGCACGATGAAAGACTGAGGAAGACACTGTTTCGACTCCAGGAGGCGAATGTAACACTAAATGACAAATGTGAGTTTTCTAAACGCAGAATAAAGTTCTTGGGACAAGTCATCGATGCATCAGGGGTCAGTCCAGACCCGGATAAAGTCAGCGCTGTCAGAGCCATGGAGGAGCCCAGAAACATAAGTGAGGTGAGACGCTTTCTGGGTATGGTGAACCATCTTGGGAAGTTCCTTCCCCACCTAGCAGAAAAAACCAGACCCTTGAGAGATCTTCTGAAGACGTCAAACATGTGGTCGTGGGGTTCACCGCAGCAACAAGCTTTCGACGCTATTAAAACTGATCTGACAACACCACCAGGACTAGCATTGTACGACCCGAATGCAGAGACACGTGTGTCAGCGGATGCATCATCGTATGGACTCGGTGCAGTTTTACTTCAGAAACACACTGATACAGAGTGGAAGCCGGTGGCATATGCATCACGGTCTCTCAGCGACACGGAGCAGAGGTATGCTCAGATTGAGAAAGAGGCTCTCGCTTCAACGTGGGCCTGTGAGAGGTTCGCAGAGTTTCTGATCGGGAAGAGTTTCCACATTGAAACTGACCATAAACCATTAGTCCCGTTGCTGGGGTCGAAGAGTCTAAACGATCTTCCTCCTCGCATACAGCGACTACGAATGCGACTAATGAGATATTCTTACAGTATTTCCCATGTGGCTGGCAAAAATATTGCTACAGCTGACGTTTTGTCCAGAGCTCCAATCTCCAGCGAGTCAGGAGGTCTGCAAGAAGAGGAGGTCAACTTGTATGTTGACTCAGTCGTTGCATCTTTACCTGCCACGGAACCACGACTGAGAGAAATCCAAAAACATCAGGACGACGACAGCATACTCAAACAGCTGAAAAAGTTCTGTGTAGAAGGATGGCCAGATAAATACTCTACTGAGAAAAGTGTTCAGCCTTATCTGCCATTCTCAGGTGAACTTACTGTTCAAAATGGTCTGCTTCTTTATGGTAGCAGAATAGTGATTCCAGCTTCTCTCAGAAAGGACATTCTTTTGAAACTACATGAGGGTCACTTGGGAATAGGGCTGGGCCATATCATATCGTTACCGGTAATACCGGTATAAAAAGCTTGCCCGGGCAAAAATCTTATATCATGATATGCTAATTTCATGACGTAATACGTCAGGGCGCCCCGCCCCTTAACACCCGAGCGCTTTAAACAACTGCGCACATCCCCTCCAGTCTGTACTGGTGTAAAACGCTAATTAGTTACTGCTAAAATGTTAAAAACAACGCGCGCGCGTCTCAGCTTCTCTCCCCCCCTGCTCTGCAGGCAGACAGCTGTCCCCCCCTCCCCGCTCCGCTCTGAGCAGCCGTGTCCTCGCTGTAAACTGTGTTACAAACACGCGCGGCTCCACAGTCACTCCTGTGATGTTTCTCTGCACGCTCAATAACCTTGCTGGTTTGTAGCAGACGTTGCTTTATTGTTTAAGCTGCACAAATACACTTAACAGACTGCATGATCCTCCACCGCTCCGTTCTCTGACTTTCTTTCACACCCGAACCTGCGCGCCTACGTCACGCTCTCACTGGCGGTGCGTTCACTGGCACTCTGTAATATACATGCACAACACTGCTGTATACATTACAACTCCATCAGAGACAGATCCGTTAAAAAAATGAATCAGAGGAATGACACAAACTTCATTTTATTTAGGCTAGTTGTTTTAGGAAACTACACCTGCACTTTAAAAATGATTGTTATTTAGATTGGAAAAAGTCTGCACAAAATATAGATAAAAAAACCACCACAAAAACTAAAGTGCAGGTGTAGTTTTACTTGGAGACTAAATACTTTACTAAATAAAGTAATTTCAGTAAAATTACCCCTTGTTGTTTTTAAAAATTTTATATAATACTGCAAAGCAACATGTTAAGTTAATTTTGTCAAATAAATACATTTGATTTTTTTTTTTTAGGTTATATCACGAAATTTATCGTTATCGTGATAATACCCTGAAATATCACGATATAATTTTTGAGCCATATCGCCCACCCCTACTTGGGAATAACTAAATGCAGAGAAAGGGCCAAACATTCAGTGTGGTGGCCGGGTCTCAGCAGCGAGCTGATTAAGCTGTTGGAGACCTGCGACACATGCTGTCGGGAGAGAACAAAACACAAAGAGCCACTACTGCCCACTGAATTCCCACAAAGACCATGGGCCATGGTGGGAGCTGATCTTTTCCAGTTTAAGGAAAAACAATATTTGATTGTTGTGGATTATTTCTCCAGATTTTTTGAAGTTGCAAAACTTACCTCCACAACATCTGAAGGAGTGATCGAACACTGTAAGTCCATCTCATGGGCATAACCAGAATTTTATGGGGGGCGGTTCGTTTTAAATAAGAAGTTGACCAAACCAAACAAATGTGCCTGGATAGGTCAATAGATAAAGCACTTGCCTTCAGTCCCAAAGCTCATGGGTTCAAGTCCTGCATGGTACAATGTTTTTTTTTTTTTTATTCATTCCAGATTAAAAAAGCACAAGAAAACTATTTACAAAACAGCAAGAAATAAAACAATGCATTAAATGAAAGGAATCAGACGAAGAAAATAATCTTATCTGCCCCTTCTCAAACTATTTTTTTTCAAACACTCTTTTATTGGATAAAAAAAGAAGAATGTGTTAACCACAGGCATATTAACTACTTTTTTTTATCCAATAAAAGACAAATGTAAAATTAGTTGTTTGAATCGAGTGTTTGAAAAAAAAAATTAGTTTGAGAAGGGGCAGATAAGATTATTTTCTTCTTCTGCTTCTCAAACTAATTTTTTCACTCGATTCAAACAACTAATTTTACATTTGTCGTTTATTGGATTAAAAAAAAGGTAGTTAATATGCCTGTGGTTAACACATTCTTCTTTTTTTATCCAATAAAAGAGTGTTTGAAAAAAAAATAGTTTGAGAAGGGGCAGATAAGATTATTTTCTTCGTCTGATTCCTTTCATTTAATGCATTGTTTTATTTCTTGCTGTTTTGTAAATAGTTTTCTTGTGCTTTTTTAATTTGGAATGAAAAAAAACAACAACATTGTACCATGCAGGACTTGAACACACGAGCTTTGGGACTGAAGGCAAATGCTTTATCCATTGACCTATCCGAGCACATTACATAGTTGAGTATTGTCAACTTCTCCTTTAAAAGTGGGCGGTTCGTTCGAACCCCCTGAACCCCCCTTGCCTACGCCAATGCATCTTTGCACGGCATGGCATACCAGAATGTCTCCGATCTGATAACGGGCCACAGTTTGCTTCAGATTCCTTCAGAAGATTTGCACAAGAATGGGGTTTCAGCCATGAAACCTCCAGCCCAAATTTTCCTCAGAGCAAC
Organism: Garcialebias charrua; assembly: GCA_038048925.1. Classification (NCBI taxonomy): domain Eukaryota; kingdom Metazoa; phylum Chordata; class Actinopteri; order Cyprinodontiformes; family Rivulidae; genus Garcialebias; species Garcialebias charrua. The sequence goes on along the minus strand of JBBPBX010011123.1, from coordinate 51,167 downwards.
GGCGAGGCTGAGAGAGCTGTCAGAACCATCAAGACCAGACCTGGACATTGTAAGGCCCCAGGGCCACATGTGGCCCTTTGGTTGACTCTGACCGGCCCCCGTAAGGGGAGTTACAACAAAAAATTTGTTTCTAATTTTACCTCATTTGCGGACTGCATTGCTTTAATTTTGATGTCTTTTTAAAATTCACGTACAAAACGATGCAATATGTAAATCAAGACATGCGCAATGTGCATGATTGCATTGTTGTCAAGTCACAAGACAACGTTAGCCCTCAAAAATGTCCACTCATGCTTTTTATTTTGTTGATTAATCATAACTAATACTTTTACCAGTTTGTCTAAACAGTGATATTTACTGCTTTTAATAAAGAAATACTATTAATATGCAGTATTGAATTATGTCATTTCGCCCGGCCCCCCACAATATTTTCTATTTCTCATGTGGCCCCATGGAAAAAATAATTGCCCACCCCTGATCAAGACTCTCCTTAAAAAGTCGAAGGATCCGTATCTCGCTCTCATGGCCTACCGTTCCGCTCCATTGGCAAATGGATTCAGTCCGACTGAGCTTCTCATGGGAAGGAGGATAAGGACAACTGTTCCTGTTACTCAGTCGCAACTAACACCAAAGAATGTTGATATGGAAAAACTGAGGACTGCAGAGGACAATTATAGACAGAAACAAAGACAAAACTACAACCGGAGGCACCGGGCTCACAACATGTCAACTCTACATCCAGGTGAGGAGGTGTGGGTGACAGATCTGCAAACAAGAGGAAGAGTAGTGTCTGGAGCAGGTCCACCTCGATCCTACATTGTCGAGACACCCAGAGGCTTGCTGAGAAGGAATAACTACCACCTTTCACACACTCCTAGAGCAACTGAAACTTCTGCTGTTCCACATGAGACAGTACATGAAGAAAACATTGACAATTACACACACACACCTGATCCAGATGAAGACCAGCAGGAGGCTAGCCATCAGACTCCACCACCTGAGAGTCGAGTTTCACTGAGAAATAGGAGACCTCCAGCTTATCTGGATGATTATATTTGTTCATAGGAACTGAGTGAGTTTCCTGCATGGGGCAGAATAATCCCCACACTCAGTTAGAGGATTTGGGTAGTCCACCCCTCCCTCTTAGTTAAAGTTAAATGTTACAGAGATTACTGTTCTGAGATTTATATACATCTGGGTTCTTAGGCTGAACTGTGACTGTAAAGAGATTTGAGTTTGTGCACTGTTGGTGTATCAGAAATGAATAACAGTGATAATAAGTTAGAGTTCTAGCACATTCTGCTTTAGGAAAGTATTAGTGCAATTATGTTTGTAGACCCTCACAACAAATCCTATTCAGAAAGGGGGATGTAGTATCAGGCTGTTGGTAGGAACCTTTGTGTTGTATTGTGTTGCGGGTCGGACCGTAATAAAGGTTACCTGTTAAGACGGAGTCGTGTCACGCATGCTTCTGTGTAGCCTCAAGGGTTTATTAAATATACACATATCGGAGAACAGAACACATAGTTCAATCTTAAAGAGGAACTAAACCCAAAATTAACTTTTTTTAGCTGATAAACTCCCTAGAATGTGTTTAAAATGTTATCTAGCACTATGGCTGTGTTTATTTTCACATAATTGTGCGTATCTGTGTAAATCGGCAATATTTGGTCTAAAAACGTGTTTACGGTAGTTCTATGGGTTGAACTGGTGACTTACACCTTGATTTTCTTATTTGTCCAAACGCTCATGTGTGACATGTCTGCTCATGTGTGATGTCACACAGGTGGTTCAGGCAGAGCCAATCCCCTGCAGAGATGAGAAGTGCATACCTTATATGGAAGTGCTGCATTTCACTCCTGAAAAGCTTTTTTTCTTTTCTTTTTTTCCCCATTTTGTTAAGCCTTTGGTTTTGGATGGAATGGGTGGAATAGATAAATACATCTACATGTTTATTCTTTGTTGTTGCTTGGTGTATGTTGTTGGCTAGAGGTTTAATTTGTTTTAGGTTGTTGCTGGTGGAGGCGTGAACAAAAGCACAACTCTACCTCCACCCCTCCTTGTCTCTCGACACGCCTATTTTGAGGGAGATTTTGATACTGCTTCGGGGGAGGAGTTACCGATCCACAGGGTGTTGAGTTCCTCTTTAAAAAATATATATGTTGTGCCATTTTATGGAAAGTTCAAAGATGATGTCATGGGAGCTTCAAACATAAAAAAAACATATATACAAAACAAAATCTGTGTTCAATGGTGTAGTCCTTCCAGCAACGCCAAATGTGACCAGCAGGTGGAGCTATTGCTCCTTTAAGTTAGAATATACACCAGAACACAGAAAGCCAATTTACAATATTTAATAAAACAATTTCATTAAAATTATCCTCTCATTAAAACCAAGGTTTCCAGTCCATCACTCAGTCCTTAAACGAAGGAAGACTCAAAAAAAAATCGAAAACACTTTAAAACCAGAATCGGTCGTTGTCGTCTTCCAGTCCAAATGCTCAATGGAGTGATGTAATGCCCTGCCCGACCAGCACAGGTTTCGTTGAGAGTGGGCAGATCAACCAGGGAAAAGGCAGGACAAGACAGCAGAGTGTCCACGCGCTGCAACTCCAAAGCAGTAAAATCTGGTGCCTAAAACAGAAAACCCATTACAGGGAACCCCCGACCTACGAACGAGTTTGGGACCTAAGAACCGTTCGCTGGTCGATCGGTTCGCAGGTGGGGGGTGAAAATAGCGTCTCGTTCGTAGGTCGCTATTCTGTTCGTAGGTCGCGGAAATACCGCTAACGGACCGCCGCGCCCACATTTAACAGCATGACACTGACATACTGGGCTATATACATGCACAGAACTTTATTTACAAACACTTATCTAAACCATTACACCACACATGCATCCATAAACACACACAGTAACTGTACATCAGTAACTTCACATCAGAACTGCAGGAAATCAGCAGGAAATCTCATCAGCAAAATGATGTCAACAATCACACATGAACACTTCTCAAAGTGCAGCTTTTCACATCAGAACAGCAGCAAATCAGGGATTCCCATCAGCAAAATGATGTCAACAATCACACATGAGCACTTCTGAAAGTGCAGCTTTTCACATCAAACCTGCAGCAAACCAGGGATTCCCATCAGCAAAATGATGTCAACAATCACACATGAGCACTTCTGAAAGTGCAGCTTTTCACATCAAACCTGCAGCAAACCAGGGATTCCCATCAGCAAAATGATGTCAACAATCACACATGAGCACTTCTGAAAGTGCAGCTTTTCACATCAGAACTGCAGCAAATCAGGGATTCCCATCAGCAAAATGATGTCAACAATCACACATGAGCACTTCTGAAAGTGCAGCTTTTCACAGCAAAACAGCAGCAAATCAGAGAGTCACATCAGCAAAATGATGTCAGCAATCACACATGAGCACGTTGCGTTGATGAGTGTCCATGTGCATGAGAAAGAAGTCCATGAACTCAGAAAAAGCGAGAAGCAGCAGAAAAATGAATCAAAATTGTCTTACTTTGACCGAAGTGTAGGTAGACAGATGTTGTTCTCATGATCAAACCTGCATCTGATGGAACTGCTGAGCCATTGCTCAACAATGAATGTTGGGAGCATTTTAGGCCAGCTGTAAGTTCAGGCATGTGTCAGTTCAGGTGTGTTGTCCTGATGTGCAATTGTCCTGATGTGAGCAGGTCTGTGCATCACATGAAGTTTTTCTGTTTTGACAGCAGTCATTTAAGTAGAAGGACACAAAGGTGATGGATGGAGGCAACATGCAGGACACCAGAGGCAGGAGGAACAGACGTCCAGGAACACAGTGTTGCAGGACATCCATTCATGTAGAACGTGCAACATGTGATCTGTGTAAGAATGAACACAAACATGAAAATGTGCAGTTACAGCTGGAAAATCACTTGCTAACAAAACATGAAAAACACACAGAGAACCACTTCTCCTTACCTGTGTGGTGCATGTGTGGAGGACAGGCTGGAGGACAGGCAGGAGGCTGGAGGACAGGCAGGAGGCCGGAGGACAGGCAGGAGGCTGGAGGACAGGCAGCAGGTGTACGTAGCACCCTAGACTCATCCATGAGGTGGATCCGCAAGCGGACGAGCTGTTGAAACACACACACACAGACGTCAACACCTGCACATAACAACAACACAGACAACAACAACTTCTCCTTACCTGTGTGGTGCATGTGTGGAGGACAGGCTGGAGGACAGGCAGGAGGCTGGAGGACAGGCAGGAGGCCGGAGGACAGGCAGGAGGCTGGAGGACAGGCAGCAGGTGTACGTAGCACCCTAGACTCATCCATGAGGTGGATCCGCAAGCGGACGAGCTGTTGAAACACACACACACAGACGTCAACACCTGCACATAACAACAACACAGACAACAACAACTTCTCCTTACCTGTGTGGTGCATGTGTGGAGGACAGGCTGGAGGACAGGCAGGAGGCTGGAGGACAGGCAGGAGGCCGGAGGACAGGCAGGAGGCTGGAGGACAGGCAGCAGGTGTACGTAGCACCCTAGACTCATCCATGAGGTGGATCCGCAAGCGGACGAGCTGTTGAAACACACACACACAGACGTCAACACCTGCACATAACAACAACACAGACAACAACAACTTCTCCTTACCTGTGTGGTGCATGTGTGGAGGACAGGCTGGAGGACAGGCAGGAGGCTGGAGGACAGGCAGGAGGCCGGAGGACAGGCAGGAGGCTGGAGGCAGAGCAGGCTGGAGGACGGTACGTGGTACCTGACGCTGTTCCATGAGGCGAAACAGCAAGTGGATCTGTTGAAACACAAACACACACAGACGTCAACACCTGCACATAACAACAACACAGACAACAACAACTTCTCCTTACCTGTGTGGTGCATGTGTGGAGGACAGGCTGGAGGACAGGCAGGAGGCTGGAGGACAGGCAGGAGGCTGGAGGACAGGCAGCAGGTGTACGTAGCACCCTAGACTCATCCATGAGGTGGATCCGCAAGCGGACGAGCTGTTGAAACACACACACACAGACGTCAACACCTGCACATAACAACAACACAGACAACAACAACTTCTCCTTACCTGTGTGGTGCATGTGTGGAGGACAGGCTGGAGGACAGGCAGGAGGCTGGAGGACAGGCAGGAGGCTGGAGGACAGGCAGGAGGCTGGAGGCAGAGCAGGCTGGAGGACGGTACGTGGTACCTGACGCTGTTCCATGAGGCGAAACAGCAAGTGGATCTGTTGAAACACAAACACACACAGACGTGAACACCTGCTGATAACAACAACACAGACAACAACAACTTCTCCTTACGTGTGTGGTGCATGTGTGGAGCATGAGGACAGGGAGGAGGCTGGAGGACAGGCAGGAGGCTGGAGGCAGAGCAGGCTGGAGGACGGTACGTGGTACCTGACGCTGTTCCATGAGGCGAAACAGCAAGTGGATCTGTTGAAACACAAACACACACAGACGTGAACACCTGCTGATAACAACAACACAGACAACAACAACTTCTCCTTACGTGTGTGGTGCATGTGTGGAGCATGAGGACAGGGAGGAGGCTGGAGGACAGGCAGGAGGCTGGAGGCAGAGCAGGCTGGAGGACGGTACGTGGTACCTGACGCTGTTCCATGAGGCGAAACAGCAAGTGGATCTGTTGAAACACAAACACACACAGACGTGAACACCTGCTGATAACAACAACACAGACAACAACAACTTCTCCTTACGTGTGTGGTGCATGTGTGGAGCATGAGCACAGGGAGGAGGCTGGAGGACAGGCAGGAGGCTGGAGGCAGAGCAGGCTGGAGGACGGTACGTGGTACCTGACGCTGTTCCATGAGGCGAAACAGCAAGTGGATCTGTTGAAACACAAACACACACAGACGTGAACACCTGCTGATAACAACAACAACAACACAGACAACATTAACTTCTCCTTACGTGTGTGGTGTGGTGCGTATCAGATGTGTGGATGGACCAGGGGGATGTGCCGCTTTGGAGGCTGTCGAGAGAGAGGTGATGATTACAGTAGGTGTACAGTAGTGTAAGTTAAAACAAAAATAATAAATTAAAAGAAATTAACATGTCTTTGCTGTACAGTACAGTACCTTTCTGACGTTGCTGTGCTGGAATGTGAGGGTGGGCAGGTCAGTGATGGGACGGTGGAGTTGGTGGAGAGGAGGGGGAGGAAGGTGTAGTAGGCTGTGAACATAAGCAGAGACAGTAACAGATTAAATTAATGTGTGTAACATGACAACTCCAAAAAATAACATTTCATTACAGTACGTACTGTACCTGGAGGGAGGGAGCAGGGGGGGGGGGCGGTTGTTGGGCGTCTTTCACTGGGGAGAGGGTGGGCTCTCCATGGCTTCCTCCTGGCTTTCTGCAGGAGGACTGGATGGCCTTTCAGCTGGTGGGATGTCCAAGGCCTCCTCCTGGCTTGCTGCAGGAGGACTGGATGGCCTTTCAGCTGGTGCACCAGCAGATCCTGGAGGCGGTGCTGTGACCTTTGTAAAATATTGCAGCATGCTGCTCTGCACCTTTTCAAGCTTTTTATCATCCAGGATCTGCTGATAACACGCAACTTCATTGAGGACACCCCGACGGACCTTGGCGAACCTCTCACAGTCGGAGTCCTGCTTCTCCATCCTCGCCAGGAAGTTGTGGAGATCCTGAAAGGCCAGCACCATCTCCTGCCTGGTGAAGGTCGGAGGAATGACCTCCACCTCCTCCTCCACTTCCTCATCCGGGACGTGCCTGTCGAGCTGAATCAGGTCGTCTGGGGACAGGTCCTCTCCTGATGCACCCAGCAGGTGTTGGATATCGTCCTGGTCCATTTCGAGCTCCAGTGACCTGCCCATCCTCACAACATCCTCGATTACACGGTCCACCTCCTGGGAATCGTGTACCCCCTGAACAAGCTCTGGACAGAGCTTCTTCCAGACTCCGCACATGTTCTGTCCAGTAACACGATGCCAGGAGTGGCCAATGTTGTGCACAGCATCGAGGATGTTGTACTTACGCCAGAAGTCTTTCAGCGTGAGGGTCTGAGAGTTCTCCGTTGCCTCCAAAGCGGCACGGATGACTCGCTGCAGGTAGTACGCCTTAAACGTACTAATAACCCCCTGGTCCATTGGCTGGATCAAAGAGGTGGTGTTGGGAGGCAGGTACACCACCTTCACATGCCTGTTCAACTCGGTGAGAGCAGGGGGGTGTCCTGGAGCGTTGTCCAAGACCAGCAGGACTTTAAAGGCAATCTTCTGGTCACTGCAAAAACGCTTCACTTCTGGCACAAAGTTGTTGGTGAACCAATTTTTAAAAACTTCCAGCGTCACCCAAGCCTTTTTATTAGACGCCCAATAAACAGGAAGTGTAGATTTATCAACATTTTTGAAGGGCCTGGGTTTATTAAATTGGTACACCAACAACGGCTTGAGTTTGCAATCACCCGAAGCATTGCCCCCCACCAGCAAGGTCAAACGCTCCTTGCCGACCTTGTGGCCGGGTGCGGTTCGTTCTTCCCTACTGATGTAGGTCCTGTCTGGCAAACGCTTCCAGAACAGCCCTGTCTCATCGACGTTGAACACCTGCTGGGCAGTGTACCCACCGTCCCTGATGATCTGAGCCAGTTCTGCTGGGAATGCCTCAGCTGCCTCGTGGTCTGCGCTTGCTGCCTCACCTAAATGCACACAAAATGACACGGTTAAGCTGTTGTAACACTGTAATAAAAGGGAAAAAAATGTAAAAAACAATCGTAAGTCGGGGACTACCTGTACTGTACCTGCATTATTAAAAAATAAAAATGAGAAATTAAATGCTCACCCTGCACTCTGATGTTGTGGAAGTTGTTCCTTTTCCTGAAACGATCAAACCATCCTTTAGATGCAGTGAAGGTCTCTGGTCCATCCAACTCCCCTGATGTGCTGCTTGAAGTCCCTCCTGCGCTTGAAGTCCCTCCTCCTGCGCTATGGGAAGACGTCCCTTCACCCGGATCGCTCTGGGAGGACGTCCCTTCACCCTGATCACTCTGTGCAGCCCCCTGCCCCCCCGCACCCCCTGCACCTCCCTCACTCGTCCCTAGTTCTATCAGCCTGTGATAGATCCTCCTCGCCTTCTCGCAAATCACAGACATGCCAACTGGTATTCGGCGTTGCGTGTTGTCCTCCAGCCATAGCACAAGCAACCGTTCCATTTCTACTATTTTACCCGTCCTCTGTTTTGTAATGATGGTGGACTTCATGGGGGCTGAAGCACGCACTTGCTGCAAAATGCGCTCTTTGTCCGCCACTATCGTCCCCACAGTCGACCTCGGTAAATCTAGCCTGTCTCCTATTTTAGATGGTGTCATGCCCTGGAAGCAACCGTTCCATTTCTACTATTTTACCCGTCCTCTGTTTTGTAATGATGGTGGACTTCATGGGGGCTGAAGCACGCACTTGCTGCAAAATGCGCTCTTTGTCCGCCACTATCGTCCCCACAGTCGACCTCGGTAAATCTAGCCTGTCTCCTATTTTAGATGGTGTCATGCCCTGGAAGCAACCGTTCCATTTCTACTATTTTACCCGTCCTCTGTTTTGTAATGATGGTGGACTTCATGGGGGCTGAAGCACGCACTTGCTGCAAAATGCGCTCTTTGTCCGCCACTATCGTCCCCACAGTCGACCTCGGTAAATCTAGCCTCTCTCCTATTTTAGATGGTGTCATGCCCTGATCAGACATCTTTATTATTTTTGCCTTCGTCTCCAGCGTGATTGTTCTGCGAGGTTTTTTCCCCTCTGCCGCGGCCGCGGACTTTCCAGGTCTCTTCGGAGCCATTCTTCGTACGAGCTAACGTGCTAACTCCTAAGGAGCAAAAATTAAAATTAATGCTAACGTTCATAAATCAATGCAAACGTTTGCTTTCGTCTAAAAATATTTCTTTGAGTACATTTAGTACTGGACCGTACCTGCCCGTTCGATGACCCGTCGAAAAATACAGTAGCGTCGAAAATTAGCTAACGTGCTAATTCCTAAGGAGCAAAATTTAAAATGAATGCTAACGTGCTAACGTTCGCTTTAGTCTAAAACTGCTACTGTAAATTAAAATTTATTACAGTACCTGTTCGTACGTTGTTTGTTGTTGTTTTTCTCTCGTTATCGTTGTTCTTCTTCGTTCTCGTTCGTATGTCTCTTCTCATCAATCGCCGTAACTAACCCACGAGGGACAAAATGGCCGCAGCCCTTTAAATAGTTACCGCTTTACCTGTACGGATCCCTCCGCCGCCAGGTGCACTGCGGCTGTGTGTACATCCGCCAGAAGCCCAGCCCCCCCCTCTCGCTGGCGGTACTTTTCCACTGTCATGCGCAGTGTCACGCCCATGCCCAACAAGCAACAGCCAAAGGCAATCCCCTCCCCCACCTCGCCGATTGCCATATGTGACGCAGTTACGCCGTAGCTCGATTATATACTTGTAATGGGGCTCGTTCGTAGGTCGTGCATCCAGTCTGCCGTAGCTCGATTATATATTTTAGCTTGGTTCGTTCGTAGGTCACGAACTTTTCGCCGTAGCTCGATTATATATTTTTAACTTGGTTCGTTCGTAGGTCACGTATTTTCTGCCGTACGTCGATGGCATTCTTCAACTTTGGTTCGTTCGTAGGTCCCGTGGTTCGCAGGTCGATGGAGTCGTAGGTCGGGGGTCACCTGTATTGTGGATTCAGAAAAAAACTAAAGTCTAAATAAAACCAACTACATCAACATTTCAGATGCTGATCTGAAGAAACGTTTGATGGTTCTTTTTTTTTTTTTTTCGGCTTCTCCCTTCGTTAGGGGTCACCACAGCGAACTAGTCGCATGAAGACTTGGCAATTGTTTTTACGCCGGATGCCCTTCCTGACACAACCACAGACCACCGGGCTACCACAGCTCTCTGTGTGGAGCAGAGAGCTGATATTTAGGGTTCCCGGGGGAGCAGATGGTGTGGGTTAAGGGCCTTGCTCAAGGGCCCAGAGTGGGGCAGATGGTTCCATTTGGTTCTTAACAAATCCAAATGGAAAGGAGGAACTCTGCCGATTGAAGCAGCCGAGGAGTTTCCTACAGGTTGGATCAGGAGCGGCAGGAAGCAGCAGAGCAGCGTCTCCATCAATCTGCAGCTGAACACGAGAAGCTTTTGGACTCGCTGAGCAAAGCAGAAGAAAACTTCATGAAGGCTGCGGTGCAGAGGACCAAAGAACCAGGACACAAGGTTCATTCATCCTGTACTTCCTGTTTGACTCCAGACCTGAACGAGCCGGAAGAGCTGAATGTTTTTAGGTTCAGAGCAGATTGAATCAGAAATCCAGACATAATTAAAAAGTTCACCCAAGATCTTCAAACTCTGAGGATTTGAGTTTCTGGACAAGAATGAAAACAAATCAAGTGATCAGGTGTCAAATGAAGTTTA
>JBBPBX010011123.1:0-21387 GCA_038048925.1 Garcialebias charrua | reverse complement strand
GTTTTAAAGAACATGTTTTATACAAATAATATTCATATTTCTGTATAAGTGATAAAGACAGAGGGTTTGAATCTGGCTAGCTCCATCTCATCCAGATCCTCCACACACAGACAAAGTGCAGGGAGGCTGTGACGGGCCGGGCCTCCTCACCCCCAGCCCGCAGTCCGGTTGTTGGTCTGCAGCTCTGCACCTGCGTGTTCCTCCTGCCTCAGCTCATCAGCTTCCGTCCCGTTGGCTCCTCTGCTCTCAGATGTTTGCTCGTCACGTTTTGTTCTCTGCAGATGTCAGCTCGTTTCTGAGCTGCGGCAGCGCTCCGGGCCTTTATCGGCTGCAGCTGCAAACAGCTGGGAGCTCCCAGGCCAGGAGCTGCTCCGAGACGCTTCAAAGCTCAGCGAGACCGAAGAGAACGACGGTGCAAAAAGTCTCCATGTGATCCGCTTTGCTTCCATTCAGAGGAAAACAGCAGAAAATCTGATTTTTATGGTGATTATTCCTGTTGTCCAGTCAGATCTGAGGGCTGTTGGTTTTCTAAACGAGTGGTTCCCAGCACTGGTCCTTGAGGAACACCAACCTGAGTAGTTGTTTCCTGCTTTGACACACCTGATTTGAATGAGAGGGTGATTAACAGGCTGAACTTCAGGAAGTAATTAAATCACTGAATCGGGCGTGTTGGAGTGGAGAAACAACTAAAATATGCAGAGTGGTGTTCCTCTGCCCTCCACACAGCTCTCACACATCTGGACACGAAGGACTCCTATGTTAGAATGCTGTTCATCAACTTCAGCTCGGCATTCAACACCATCATCCCCCAACAGCTCATCCTTAAACTGGACAGTCTGGGGCTGAACACCTCAATGTGTAACTGGCTGCTAGACTTCCTGACCGGGAGACCACAGACAGTACGGGTCGGGAGTAACACATCTAGCACCATCACATTGAACACAGGGGCCCCACAAGGATGTGTGCTGAGCCCCCTTCTATTCACCCTGCTAACACACGACTGCACACCATCATACAGCTCCAACCACTTCATCAAGTTTGCGGACGACACAACAGTGGTGGGTCTCATCAGCAACAACGATGAGACGGACTACAGGAACGAGGTGAGCCGCCTGGCCTTGTGGTGCGGACACAACAATCTCACTCTCAACGTGGAGAAGACAAAGGAGATTGTTGTGGACTTCAGGAAGAGGGATGCCCAACATGCCCCTCTGACCATCAACAGCACCACAGTGGAGAGAGTGGACAGCACCAAGTTCCTGGGAGTGCACGTCTCAGAGGACCTGTCCTGGAGCAGGAACACTGCATCACTGGCCAAGAAGGCTCACCAGCGTCTCTACTTTCTCCGCAAGCTGAAAAGGGCTGGAGCTTCAACCCCCATCATGTGCACCTTCTACAGAGGTGCCATAGAAAGTGTCCTGACAAGCTGCATCACTGTGTGGTTTGGTGCATGTACTGCATCATGCCGCAAGAGCCTCCAGCGCATCGTGAGAGCAGCTGAGAAGATCGTTGGCAGGGCAACCTCCTTCCCCTCACTGCAGGACTTAAGCTAGATTTACAGTCGACGTGTCGCGCAGCGCGCGTGCCAAAAGTGACGCAATATCGCAGTCCCCGCCCCAGCGCGTTGGCCCCGCGCGTGGGATTAGCGCGTGTCGTGCACCTCTGAATTTTTTTAACTCTGCAAGCCTAGTGCGCGCGCCGTGGGCGCTACGATTTGATTGACAGGTCCCCACCGACAGCCTTCACCCTCTTCACGCCGGAGCCTGCAGCTGTTTGCGCCGCTGTGGTCGTGGAGACGGCGTCGCGACGCATGGAGGAATGTTTTGTGACACAAATGTATTGAATTCTCCTTCATTCCTGATCTGGAGTCGGACTTTTCTTTTGTTTTTTCGCCAAAAGTCACGTGATCGCTTTCTCCTCCGCTGACTCCATGCATTAAAACCGCAAATAAAGACAACAGTTCAGCACGCGAGCGGAAAGCTATTTGTTTTTGTTGTGTGATTTCAAACAGTTCTTCTTCTACGGTAGATTTCTTCTTCTACACCTTTCTTGCAACATATGCACAGGTTTTAGAGGGTACTGCCTCCTGCTGGTCCGTAAAAGAACAGCACTTTGCCATGCGCCGCCGTGCGTCAACCATAAACACAGCGGCGAAACTGTGAACGCATTTCGCCGCACGGCTGAGTGCGCGCGCTCCAGCCTGCGGACCAAAGCGCAAGTATAACTCAGCCTTCACACAGCAACCGCCTCACTCGGAAAGCCCACTGCATGGCAGGTGATCCCACACACCCACTACACAGCTGCTTCAGACTGTTGCCATCAGGGAGGAGACTGAGGAGTCTCCAGGCTCGAACCAGCAGACTGAGAGACAGCTCTGTTCATCAGGCAGTCAGAATGCTAAACACTCTGCCTGCTCTGCCTCCCCTCCCATTTGAACTGCCTTAACACAAAAAACTTTCTCACACATTACCACTCAACACAAAGATTTTAACACTGGACTCTGTGTCATCAAACGGGTTATTCACTAAACTCTCGGTCATGTGCTCATTCAGTTTGCACTACTCTCATATTTGCACTAATGTTTGTATTACATCACTGCCTATAGTCATACTACTGTTTACACTCACTGTTTACATACTACTGTTTACATTCACTGTTTACATTTATTAATACTGTTTACATTTATTACTACTGTTTACATTTATTACTACTGTTTACATTTACACTACTTTTATATCTACACTACTGCTGATACATATACAGTATTCTCTGACCAGCCTTATTTAAGGATGCCCAATGTGCCTTACTGCATATGCCACTTTTGCCTCTATACCAACATCAACTACTACCTCATACATATACTGTGTACATTAACTCATATGCTGCTTTGCCACTCTTTGCAAATGTCAATGCTAGAACCTTCAGTTTATTTTATAGATATACTTTTTATACTTTTTTATACTACTATGCAAAAACTCAGGACAGTATTACACTTTTATTATTTCATTTTATGCTTATGTTCATTAAATGTTTAGTGTTTTAGTGTTGGTGTAAATTTTCATACTTTTATACTACTATGCAAAAACTCAGGACAGTGTTACACTTTTACTATTTTATGCTTATGTTTATTAAATGTTTCAGTGTTTTAGTGTTTAAATGGTTACTGTTGCACCGAGGGACTGAGAGAAACGCAATTTCAATCCTGTGTATGTCCTGTACATATTGCAGTTCTGACAAAAAAGTTGACTTTGACTTTTGACTCAAGGACCATGGTTCGGAACCATTGCAATAAACTAGTCTTATAAGTTAAAAACAGATGCTGTCAAGTTTTAAAACCAGAACTTGTCTGTTTTAAAAGTTCCTCAGCTGAAGACAAGCATCCTGGACGAGGTCAGAGGTCACCTGGGTCTGTCAGAGACTCTAAATGATCCGAGATAGCACATCAACACGTTCCTGACAACAACATGATCGCCCACCTCCTGATGTCTCCTGTGAGGCTGATTCCTGGTCACATGACGTTAAGGCTCCGTTTGATTGATTGGAGCTCAGAACAGATGAGAGGACAATATGCTGGTGAAGATTCTCAGTCGTCCAGGACATGATAAAATCAAAAAAGGCTTTCAATACAGAACAACTGGACTTTATTTGTAGCAACAAGACGTTTCGCTCATCATCCGATGAGCTTTCTCAATTCGATGAGGAGACTGTGAGAGGGAGAGAGAAGTTATAAGCAAGCTGGGCCACTGGTACACACCAAACTAGGTAAATTGGAAGCTAACACACACACATACTTGGGATAACACGTGCCTGTGACCCATTCAAAGTTCAGTGTGTGAAAGCAGAGCTTACAGAAAACACACACACATCCTACTGTATGTAAATTGACAAAAACCACACTTCACACATTGATAACAGGGACCTGTCAAAGTCAAGATCTGTCAAAGATGAGAGGACAGCAGGTGACCTCTGACCTCTTTGATCTCTGAGAGGTTCTACGGGTCAGCCAGAGCGGCTTCGGATGTTATCAGTGCATTAAATGGCCGTTATCAGTTGTTATCATCCCCATGTGTAGTGGTGAAACTGTCCCACCTACCTCCTAGTACTGTATGTATAAAGGTACGTTATTATCGCTGATAATAGGCAGCGTCTCGCCGGGGTAAACCAGGAAGTGTCTTTTTTTGTTTTTTTCAGCTTATATAACCCTTTTCCTAAACCTAACTTTACACCAGACCCAGAGGACCAACCCTAAACTTAACCCACTTACCCTTTACTCTAAACCTAACAACATAAAGTGTCTGGAGTCACTAAATGTGTTCTTTTAGCTGATGACACAACTTTTTTTTGTTCTGGAAATAATATTGAACAATTACTGGATTTATTGATGAAGGAGTTTGTTAAAATCCAAAACTGTTTTAGACTTAACAAATTATCATTACATTTGGAAAAAAAAAAACTATATGATATTTAGTAGTAAAAATAAATCAATTGATATTCCATTTTTAATCGAGGACTCAGTGATTCGCAGAGTCAATGAGGAAATATTTTGGGTATTGTTATTGATGATAATCTATCATGGAAACAACATATAAATTTGGTTAAAACAAAAATATCTAAATCAATTGCAATACTTTATAGAGTTAGATATCTACTAAACGATAAAGCATTGAATCTGTTGTATAATTCAATGACTGTGCCACATTTGATTTATTGTATTAATATATGGGGAAAAGCATGTAAAAGCAGCACAATGCCTATTTTTATTTTGCAGAAAAAAGTTGTAAGAATTATAACAAGAAAACATTACTGTCACCCATCTAGTGAATTATTTTATCAGATGAAATTACGGAAATTCTATGATTTGGTGGATTATAACATTTTGTTACTTATATACAGTATAGGGCTCATAAAAATACACTACCGTTAAATATCCAAATGTATTTTGTGAAAAGATCAAGCCGTTACAATCTCAAAGGAAAAGATGTATTTGTAAAACCGCAATTTAGAACTAGTTTGAAGGGAAGAACTACCGTAATTCAGGGAGTGGGATTGTGGAATAACTTAAAGACAGAAATTAAAGAAGCCAAATCAATCCCTGTCTTTAAGAAACAGGTTAAAGTTGAATTGTTAAACAAATGAATGTATTTTTGAGTAATATATATAATTGAAGGTTGAATGAGTTATTTACTCGTTTTGTTATTATAGAACAATTTGTTTGAATTACATAAATAAGGAGCAGATTTAATAAGATATTTTCTTCATCTGCTACCTTTCATTTTATATTTTATATATTTTTCTTTTTTCATATATGTCAATTGTTGCAATTCATTATTGTAAAATGAATACAATTTAAATAAATAAATAAATTATCATCGCTACCAACGCTAATAACGTACCTTTAAACCTAGGAGGTACAGGAGGGGCAGTCTGACCGCTACATATGGGGATGATAATAACTAATAACGGCCATTTAATGGTTGATAACATTCAAAGCGGATGTGTCAGCCCGGAACCCATCAGGGCCAGAACCTCACGTGTTCTGTGCAGAACAAGAGCTGGCGTCTTTTTGTCTGAACATTTTGGCAAATGGTTCAAATGTGTGTGAAGGTCAATAACTCAAAGGTTGAAGGTCAAAGGTCAGTCAAACCTGAGGCTGGGACAACTGAAGGTTTTATTTACACAATTATACATATGATTTCATCTCTGATTTTAGATTATATTATTACTGGGTTTTTTGTGCTATTTTATCATTGATTTTACTTGATTTTATCACTTGTTTTTATTTGATCATTGATTTTAGTTGCACCTTGTAGCACTTTGAGATTTTTGTTAATGAAAAGTGCGTTACAAATTAAATTCATTATTATTATTATTATTTGAACTGCTGGAGGAGTGGACTGAAAGCTGTGGCAGAACCGGCGCAGGCGAGCAGAACCTCGTGGTGCTGTAGGAAAACAAGCCTGTCCTCAGAACCTCCCCGTCTCCGTCTGTCAACACTTGTTTGTCTCACGTTTGTCTTTTATTAGCTGAAACTCCAGAAACGACCCGTTTCAACGACCCGTGTTTGACTCCTCTGCTCCGGCTCCTGACGGACGGAGACAGCCGTCCAACGTCCCGCAGGGACAGGAAGTGACTGCCTCAGCAGGACGTGGGTGAAACCTGGAGGAAGTCCCAGGATCATGTGAATAATTTGGTTTAATGTGGACGAGCAGAGCTGGTTCTGTTGGATAATTATTGATGTTGGAGCAGCCCGGACCACTCGGTGACACTCTGCTGTCAGAACCGGTAAACGTCTTCGCTGCTCGTCTGCTATTCCTGTCCGCTCGTCTGTCTCCTCTGATCTCCGTCTCCGTCTGCCTCCTCCATCGTTAGCTGCTCTCCGCTTCAGCTTCACTGGTTCAGAGGACCAGAACCGGGTCTGGGACCCAGCTGCAGCCGGATCAGTGTTTTAAATGGACTGTAGGAATCTGGTCCGACTCAGGTGACCTCTGACCTCGTCCTGGTTAGCTTATAAACAGTTTTCAAAATAAAATACCGCCTGCAGCATTTAAACAGAACCAATTTCAAATTCATAGCTTTTACATGTGAACCAGATTTATTCATTTAACTGATGTGGGATGAAGCCAGCGTCCATTTTTAGAGTCTTTAACGTGACACGAGTGAGCGACAGGTGTCAATCACCTGTCAGGTTTCAAGTCAACTCGGCGACTCGTTTGATGTTTCACAACAAATGTTCCTCCAGAAGAGAGTGCTGGACTCACCTGACCCGAACATCGCTCTGCATTTAAACAATCACCAGAGGTTCTGTGGGCCGGCCCAGTGTCAGACACTCGGTTCTGTGGGCCGGCCCGGTGTCAGACACTCGGTTCTGTGGGCCGGCCCGGTGTCAGACGTAGCCTGGTGTCAGACACTCGGTTCTGTGGGCCTGGCCCGGTGTCAGACACTTGGTTCTGTGGGCCGGCCCGGTGTCAGACACTTGGTTCTGTGGGCCGGCCCGGTGTCAGACACTTGGTTCTGTGGGCCGGCCCGGTGTCAGACACTTGGTTCTGTGGGCCGGCCCGGTGTCAGACACTTGGTTCTGTGGGCCTGGCCCGGTGTCAGACACTTGGTTCTGTGGGCCGGCCCGGTGTCAGACACTTGGTTCTGTGGGCCTGGCCCGGTGTCAGACACTTGGTTCTGTGGGCCGGCCCGGTGTCAGACACTTGGTTCTGTGGGCCTGGCCCGGTGTCAGACACTTGGTTCTGTGGGCCGGCCCGGTGTCAGACACTTGGTTCTGTGGGCCGGCCCGGTGTCAGACACTTGGTTCTGTGGGCCGACCCGGTGTCAGACACTTGGTTCTGTGGGCCTGACCCGGTGTCAGATACTCGGTTCTGTGGACCGACCCGGATTCAGACACTCGGTTCTGTGGACCGACCCGGTGTGAGACACGAGGAACTTAGAGGTTCTGCTCTCAGGTGTCTTTGACCCGATTGGATCAGAAACTGGACTCAAGAACATTTCTGTTTTTGTTCTGACATTTGGGCCAAACCTCCAGAACCCACAGGCCCGGTTCATCTCTCTGGGTCCAGTTTCTCTTCAACATTTAACATTTTTATAAATTCAAGTATAGATTTAAAACTTTTATTTTGAAGCAGCAGAACGCGGGTTCTAAACGTGCTTCCTGTGTTGCTTCAACATCGGATGTTCTTCTTCTCTCATGTTCCGGTTCCTGACCAGAACCTCACCCTGGCTGTGTCTCAATTCATGGGCTGCGTCCTCATGAGTGCGCATTTGTCGGCCGCATACGTCATTGCCCCGCGCGGAGGACTGTCCCAATTAGAAGACTCCTCCTCATGCGGCTGAGGAATGCGGCCTGCTTCCTGTCGAAATCCGAGGATGCATCCGAGTATCCTTTCTGGCGGAGGCTATCCCAGAATTCGTAGCGCCAGCAGAGATTTCGCGGGAATTTCGAGATGGCTGAGCTGGATAACTCAGGGGTGGGACTTTCTGCGTGTTGTTGAGTCATCAGCTCGTTCTAACAACCTCAGCGCGAGCTGAATCTCGTTCAAATTTAACTACAGAAACGACTAAAAAAATATTTGTTAGCTGAATATATATATTAGTGTTTCTGAGTTTAATGTTTGTTAATAACTGATTACAAATCAGCTTATTTTACACGGCGTAGCAAGGATTTTCTGAGGGGCGATCGGTTAAAACTCAAAGTGGACCTACAAAATGCAAGTTGGCCAGTAGCTCAATTGGTTAAAGCTTCAGTATGTAGCTTTTTTTATGAACATATTTCTTCACTCTGTCACTACCTCCTGACAGACTGATGTTAGCCAGGTAATCTCTGAAAAAAAATTTAAAAAAAATATTGTCCCCTTGCTTCTCCAGGTGGTAAATAAGCATTTCTAAAAAGAAAAGGTGACCCGCCATTTTCCAGCCAATAAAAACAGAGTTTGTAACCAGCCAATAAAAACAGAGCTTGAATTTGAATCAGCCAATAAAAACAGAGCTTGAATTTGAAATTCAACAGACCACAAGGGGGCAGAGCCACATATGGCTCTGAGGGGGAGGGATCAGAATGCTTTGCCTGTTGAAAATATTTCTAAGTGCTGCAGTTCTACAGAAACTGCATACTGAACCTTTAAGCATTGGCTTGGCGCGCAGATCTTTTTCTCGAAGCTGGTTCGAATCTCACTCGGTTCGGTTAAAACTTATTTTACGTTTGTCTTTTATTGGATAAAAAAAAGGAGTTTCACAAACTCCTTTTTAATCTCAGTCCTCATTTTTTTATCCAATAAAAGACAAACGTAAAATAAGTTTTAACCGAACCGAGTGAGATTCGAACCAGCTTCGAGAAAAGTATCTGCGCACCAAGCCAATGCTTAACCAATTGAGCTACTGGCCAACTTGCATTTTGTAGGTCCACTCTGTCTTTTAACCGATCGCCCCTCAGAAAATCCTTGCTACGCCGTGTAAAATAAGCTGATTTGTAATCAGTTATTAACAAACATTAAACTCAGAAACACTAATATATATTCAGCTAACAAATATTTTTTAGCGGCATCCCTTCTCTTTCCACACACACACCAAGCGCGCACACAAGAACTTCCCACCCACTTCAAGAGAACGCCCCACCCACTTCAAGAGAACGCCCCACCCACTTCAAGAGAACGCCCCACCCACTTCAAGGCCGGCTCAACACGTTTGCCGCACGTAAGGCGGAAGTACGTAATCACGCAAACCTGAAGGCTAGACCGTCCCATTTCAGCAGTTTCGTCCAGCCCACCCGGCCTTGTGAGTGCGTGGCCTACTCGGCCCAGCACCCCGGAGCGTTCTGATCCGACAGAATGTTCGCCCAGATGCATTCTGGGAACAGAACCAGCTGCAGAACGTGTAGCAGGCATTAAAGACGAAAGCTTTAATCTGAAAGGTTTCCCCGGCAGGAAGTGGCTCTCACCATGGTGGTTTCAGCGATGGAGCCGAAACTGTTGATGAAGATGTTGCAGGAAACGTTGACCGGAGGACCTGCAGAACCAAACACACGGATCAGAACCGCACAACAAGTGAAAAGACACCCGAGTAAAACAACCGGACCAGAATCTTAATTTTAAACAACAAAAACAGAAAAGAGCAGCGGCGCAGGTTGATGATGTCACAGTTACCTTTGAAGTTGGGTCTGATCCGAGCGTCGTAGCCGGACGTCCGGCCCATCAGCTTGTCCAGGAAGTCGGACGGAGACATCGGTGCATGCCGGGTCCTCGCAGGACTGTCCATGTCCTTACAGAGACTCACGCTGTCCCAGAGACAAAGACAGACACAGGTCAGGTTGTCCTCCTGATGGTCCACTCGGACTGGAGGAACCTCTACTGGTTCTGATGGATGCAAACCGGTCCTCAGCCGGGTTTGTTCTGATTGTCCTTCTGGTTTGTCATGAACAAAAACGTAAACGTTAAAATGATAATCTGCAAGAATCAGAGCATCGGATTATTTAATCTGAGCCTCACGTCGGATGTAAATTAAGATTAAAGACAGAAAACTTTCTCCGTCTGTCCCGACCCGTTTAAACCCACGGCTGCAGGTCTGGGTTTGGATCAGAACCAACGTCTGGTTCTGCCTCATTAACAGGCCGCCCTCTCCTGCAGACGCAGAGCGGTTCTAAATGTCAACGTGAAGCCCGGCGGTTCTGAACCTCCTCCTGGTTCTGAACCTCCTCCTCCTGGTTCTGAACCTCCTCCTGGTTCTGTTCGTTTGACAGAACGGACCTCTGAGCTCCAGACTCGCGTCCAGCCGGTGTTTCAGGATCACCGAGCTTCACGCTGACATTTGGACCAGCTCCGGTTCAGCCCGGCAGGACTTCACCGTGAACCGTCTGCGGAGCGGTTCTGTCGGGTCTGTGACCCGTTCGGAACACGTCACAGCCCAATAATCTGAAACCAGACGGGGGAGCGACAGCTGCAGGAGGAATTACACTGATTCATGAAAAAAAAAAACTGAAGTCAAATAAAGTTCACGATGATGTCATCGAGACGGGCCAGAACCTGCTCCAGAACCGCTTCATCGGACTCAAACTGACCCGAGGAGCCGAGACTAACGGGTTCTGCTGCTTCCACAGGACCTCAGAGGTGCAGGATCAGGAGCTGCTGATGACCTGATCCTCATCAGGTGGGTCTGCCACAACACCAAGACGGAAAGACATCAGCAACGACCTCAGAGAAGCAGCCCGTCCACCTGCCTGCCTGGACCAGCAGGTCAAAGGTCATTCAGAGGCGCCCGAATTCAGTTCCACGTCCCGTCTCCTGTCCCTGTGAGTGGGTCCAGAGACAAGTACACAGGTCTCCGCAGGAGGTTCTGCAGAAACCTTCTGGTCCGGTCCGGTCCGGTGAACCTCGGAGACCGACACGACTCGTCACGTCGTCACCGGTGCGGTCCGACAGGCTCGGGCTCTGAACGCACCGTCCAGGGGTCTGCAACATGCGGCTCTGGAGCAACATGTGGCTCTTTGGTCCCTCTGCAGCGGCCCTTTCAAGCTTTGACCAAAACTAACATAAAACTGAATTTTATAGGATGTTGTACCCACAAAAAATGACTAGTTTAACAGCAAAACTGGTTGTGTAACACTGTGAGAAGGTGCTATTTATAAGACTGAGCTGAACACAGCACCTCAGACTGGAAGTCTTTCGGACGAAAGACGAAACGTTTCTACAGTTTTTTTTTCTTTTTCGTTTTGTTTTTTGAATGTCCAGAGGACCAGATTTAGCTTTTTTAGACTAGTTTAACAGTTTTCCTGTCAACTCCTTTACTAGCACTAATACACAAAGTAAATTATACTCACTTTAACTTTATGCTTTACTCTTCAAAGTAGGATACGCAATTACCATATTTTTTGGACTATAAGGTGCACCAGATTATAAGGCTCAATATCAATGAAGGGGTCTGTTTTCATACATGAGGCGCATTATCAAAACAAAACAGATAAGACAAACTTGATCCAACTCATTCATAATAACCACATACAATCGGTTTGAGGTCAGTAAGCACAACCAGAATTAACACAGAAGACTCACTGGATTATAAGGCTCATTGTCAATTTTTGAGAAAAATTTTAAATGCACCTTGTAGTCCAAAAAATAAGGTACTCTACAATTTTATAAAAAGCACATTTGTCTGCACAGCTCACGGTTTTTATTTTTTATTTTTTTTTACAAAATACAAGACAATACAAGACGTTGGACAGATGAATGGAAGATGGATGGAATCCAATATTTTCTTTTGTCTCAAAATGTAAAAATATCAATAAATGTTAACAATCATTAGATGTTTTTAGTTTTATAATTTCACAACTACTGGCCAGAAAAGCCCCTCTAGCAAACTTAAAATGGCCCACGGGCCACCAGTTGATAATGACAGTTGTAGCAGGTATTGCGGCTCTTGGACACGTTTAATTTAAAGAGGTCCTCAACCCACTGTGAAACGGTAGCCCCGCCCCCAGACCAGATTCAAACTCCTCATGAAAATGGGTGCGTCGAGAGACATGGAGGGGAGGAGGTGGTTGAGCTGCGTTCACGCCCCCTCTAGCAACAAACTAAAACAAACTAAAACTCCAGCAAACAACTTACAGCAAGCAAAAACAAAGAATAAATATGTAGACGTATTTATCTATTCCCACCCGATTTATCAAAAACAAAAGGCCTAAAAAAATAAAAAATACCACAAGGTTTTCCTTGACCGGGGTTCGAACCTGGGTCTGTCGGACCCCAAACCCACACCTACACCATTGCCCTATCATGGCATGTATGCATTGCTTGTCCATCGCTATAGAAGAAAACAAATACAACCGAATAGTTTCGACGTAGTGAAAAGTATTCCTAAAATAAATAAGTTAAAATATACAAATAACTATTGCCATTCCGAAAACTACAATATGCGTCTTTGCAGTAGTTTTCCGGAGTGCAATGTACCACTTCCATATAAGGTATGAACTGCAGCGAGGACCTTCTCATCTCTGCAGGGGACTGGCTCTGCTTGAGCCACTTTTGTGACGTCAGAGTGAACAGTCCTTGACCAATAAGAAAATTAAGCTGCAATTCCTCTGTTCAACCCATAGGGTTACCGTGAACACGTTTTTAGACCAAATATTGCCGATTTAAACTAATACGCACAAATATGTGAAGATTAACACAGACATAGTGCTATACAACATTTTAGACACATTCTAGGGAGTTTATCAGCTAAAAAAAAAGTTAATTTTGAGTTTAGGCCCTCTTTAATGAACGAAAGGGCAGAAATGGCTCTTTTGATCGTAAAGGTTGCAGACCCCTGGTCATGTCCATGAAATCATCTGTCCAATCGGACCTGACAGGACCCACATCCAGGGAACCGGAAGAAAACTGGACCGGCTCCAGCAGGAACCTGAAGGTTCAGGAACTCGTGTGAGACACCAGGGGACGGGCTGGACTCAAACTGGGAGGGGGAGGGTCCGTCCTGAACGGAGGAGTTGGACCCGTGACTGGGTTGATCCACAAGGCGGTCTCAGACCACGGAGCTGTCTTCACTAATGTCCCGATGTGGACGTGAGGACACTCAGAAGGACAAAGACAGTCCTCAGAGTGGGTTTATCGAGCTGCTCTGATCAGAACTTTTCCTTCAGAACCAGAAGACAAACGTGTGGATGAATAATGGAGGAGGTTCTGATGTGGAACCAGAACTTCATGCATCTCGACTCGGAGCGCTCCGACAGCAGATGAATAAATTTTAACCAGATTTGTGTCCCAGATTCCTCTGAAGCGGATCGAACCAGCAGCAGAACCAGAACATGAACCCGGTTCTGAGGACGTGTGCAGGACAGAACTCGGAGTGGAGCAGAACAAAGCGACACGTTAAAGAACAGAAACGGGTCGGATGTTTCAGTTTCAATTAATCCGAGACAAAACCACCGATTTAAGGTCATGGGCCATTTGGATCCTCCAGAACCGGTCGGACCTGGAGGAGGAGGAACCCAAACACAGACCACGTGCCCGGAGTCAGAATAAGAGTTAAAAACTGAAGACGCAGCAGAGTCCAGAAACACAAACCAACAGTGAACAGAGGAAATTATTTTTTTTCCCCAAAATTTTTCAAAAAATTTAATGGAACAAATAACTACTGCTGTCGATCAAAAACAATATTGTGTCATTATTTTTTGTTGATTTAAAAAAAGCATTTGATACTATTGATCACACCATTCTCCTTGAAAAATTAAACAAATATGGTATTAGAGGACCAGCATTACAGTGGGTATCTAGCTATTTGAAAGATAGGAAACAGTTTGTACAGATAAATGATGTAAGATCTGCCCTCTGTAATATCACATGTGGAGTTCCTCAAGGCTCTGTACTTGGACCAAAGTTATTTATTTCATATGTGAATGACTTGGTAAATGTGTCAGGACTCCTTAAATGTGTACTTTTTGCAGATGATACATTTTTTTGTTTGGGTGAAGATATAGAACAGATGTTGGAGTTGATAAAGACAGAATTTGTCAAAATACAAACTTAGTTTAAACTTAATAAATTATCATTAAATCTAGATAAAACTACTTACATGATATTCAGTAATAAAAAGAAAACTGTTGATGTTCCATTCAAAATTGAGGGTGTTGAGATTTGTAGAGTGAGTGAGGTGAAGTTTTTGGGTGTTATCATTGATGACAAACTGACATGGAAACAACACATAAATTCTGTAAGAATAAAAATAGCTAAATCGATTGCAGTACTGTACAAAGTCAGAGACTTATTGAATGATAAAGCTCTGTATTTGTTGTATAACACAATCATTGTTCCACACTTAATCTATTGTATTGATGTTTGGGGGAAAGCGTGTAAAACAATCACAAAGCCTATTTTTGTATTACAGAAAAGAGCTGTAAGAATTATCACTAGAAAACATTACTGTCATCCATCAAGTACATTATTTTATCAACTGAAGTTATTGAAGTTCCATGATTTGGTAGATTTTATCAGTTATGTATAGGGCTCAGAATAACGCATTACCTTTAAATATCCAAATACATTTTGTTAAAAGACAAAGTTGTTATAATCTTAAGGGGACAGAGATATTTGTAAAACCACAATTCAGAACTAGTTTGAAGGGACGTTCTACCTCAATCCAGGGAATTGGATTGTGGAATGGTTTGGAGAATGAAGTTAAAAATGCCAAGTCAATGTGTACATTTAAGAAAATGATCAAAACTAAATTGTTAAAAAAATATATATATGAAGTAGCGTAATGTGTATTGTATTAGTTAGAAAATTAGAAAGAGTTATTCATTTTGTTCTGTTACTGGAAGATTATTACTGTTTGAACTGATTATATGAAAAAAAAGGGCAGATATAATAAGATTTTTTCTACTTTCAGCTACCTTTCATTTGTTTATATTTTGTACGTTATCATTTATGGGATTGTTTTGTATTGTGTTTTTTGTAAAAAAATAAATAAATAAAAAATAAAAAAAGAACAAATTTTATAAATAAATTTAAAAAAAAAGAAAAAAAAAAAGGAAGTGGTGGAGATTCTTTGAACCAGAAGCCGAAGTCAGTTCCTTCAGCAACATTAAACCAGAGAAATGTCACCTCCTGTGAAAATACAGCGTCAACGCTTACAGCTGAAGGGTTTTAGCTGTGAGCAGCCAAAGAAGCTGAAAGTGGCTGAAGAGGTTTCATCTCGGAACTTTTAACGTGAGCCGAAGTTGAACAGCTGGCGTTTGCTGAAAGCAGCAGAAAAACAGCTGAAAAGTCTAGAAAAAGCTGAAAAAAGGCAGAGGGGCTTGAAAATAGTTAAATTGATAAAAACCTGAAAGGAGCAGTAAAAGTTGTAAACAGCTCAAAGAGTTGAGCTCCCTTTTTTTTCCCTAAGAGACAAACAATGGCTGACAAAGCTAAATGTTTCAAAAGTACAAGCTGCGGAAACAGCAGAAGTCAGAGCGAGAACGTGCTGAAGGAGCCGAAGGTTTCCCAGATGTTGAAGCGGGACAAAGACGTTACGAGCCGAATGTTGGACGATGTTTCTGTTGGATGTTGAGCGTTTTCATCAGAAGCCTCCTGACGTCTAGCTCGTGTTGACCTGAGTGTTCACGGAGGAGCCGAATGCTCCCTGCAGCCGAAACTGAAGGCTGCTCCAGAAACATTTCAGCTCTGATTACTAAACGGTCTGAAGAACCTCGCAGAGGCTGCCCTGCACATCTGGAGACCTCTGCTTATCCTCTCATTACGTAACGCTGTTATCAGAGCCCCGCAGAGCCGTGCACGTCCTGCAGAGCCGTGCACGTCCTGCAGAGCCGTGCACGCCTCTCAGCCCATCATCCCTCTGAAGAGTCTGTGGACGGGTTCATGAAACCATCAGATCCTTCAGGATGAGCTGGGAACAGAAACCAGTTTTACAAAAAATGTGTTTTAGTTTTATTTTGAAAAGCCTCATATTCACAATAAACGTCACCAGGACCCTGAAGACCCGACGGGTCCAGTTCCTTATCGTTGTTATCCAGCTCAGATTTATGGTTTTCAAAAATAAAATTCATCACCTCATTTTTATTTAAAATAAATTACATTTCAAGTTTTACGTGTTTATCTTCATACGAGTGACTTTTTTAAAACTAAACTCTCGGGGGTCTGAAACCGGCGGCTCCCGGGACACATGTAAGCCCGCGGATCAGACGTCGTCGTCTCCCGTAGCGACCGTAGTCAAAGAGACGCTGCAGGAGGGGGCAAACCATCAGAACTCCTCCCTCTGCCACACGCGTCACATGAGCAAAGAAACACGCCCACAAAGTTCTGACCAATCACACGAGACTCGGTTCTGATCGGAGGAATGGGACAGGGCATCAGCGGGTGACACACTGAAGATACATATTACACAACGTTCGACACGCAGACGTAAGACTAGAGGAACAAACGAGCCTTTAGCCTCGTCTTTCTGACAAAACTAACATGTAGGCCTGTTACGATAACAAATGTCGCTGGGGGATTAATTGACTCATAGATTATTGTGATAAACGATAATATTGTTTGAAATTTGACAATAATTAGTAAGTACAGTAATGTCAAATTTAAGAAGAAATGTTGGTAAATTTGTTTTTAGTGTAGTACCTTTTTTCAACCACCAGATAGCAGTATAAGACTGCTTGAACCGAAGGATGGATAGTGAGGGAGTGAGCATCGTGTCTCTTTAAGAAAAATGGGAGGGAGGCCCCATGATTGACAAAAAGGAAGGAGAGACATCTTCCTGTTTTTCAGTTCTCAAAATGTGGTTTAAGCTCTTTAGCATAGCATTTGTCACACAAATCGTTTAAAAATAAAATCAGTAAACAAGTTCTCAGCTTCTTTTTGCTGAGAAAAAGAACTTTTTACACGAAGGCACAGGTTTCAACCGTGAATATTGGAGCTTTGACAAGACAAGAGTTTTTTTCTAGGGATGGGGCCGATCCGATCCAGTATCGGTATCCGATACCAGCATAATTTAGGTATCGGATATCCTTCAACCTTCCGATATTTCCGATCCAGCTTCAAAGAGCACTTGTGTTCCATCACATTCTGTAGCTGCCGTCTTAACATTGTGTGAGTTAAACCCAATGAAGACACTCTTGAGCCTTACAACAGCAAACTCACTAACTTTAACAGCACACAAGAGAAAGGTCTATACCCATGGGCGTAGCCAGAATTTTGTGGGGGGCGGTTCGTTTTAAAGGAGAAGTTGACAATGCTGAACTGATGTGGCTGGATAGCTCAACTGATAAAGCTTCAGCCGTCAGTCCCAAAGGTTGTGAGATCGAGTCCCGCATGGTACAACATTTTTTTTTTTTTTTATTCATTCCAAATTAAAAAAGCACAAGAAAACTATTTACAAAACAGCAAGGAATAAAACAATGCATTAAATGAAAGGAATCAGACGAAGAAAATAATCTTATCTGCCCCTTCTCAAACTATTTTTTTTCAAACACTCTTTTATTGGATAAAAAAAGAAGAATGTGTTAACCACAGCCTGTGGTTAACACATTCTTCTTTCTTCACAGGCGCATATTAACTACTTTTTTATCCAATAAAAGACAAATGTAAAATTAGTTGTTTGAATCAAGTGTTTGAAAAAAAAAATAGTTTGAGAAGGGGCAGATAAGATTATTTTCTTCGTCTGATTCCTTTCATTTAATGCATTGTTTTATTCCTTGCTGTTTTGTAAATAGTTTTCTTGTGCTTTTTTAATTTGGAATGAATAAAAAAAAAAAAAATGTTGTACCATGCGGGACTCGATCTCACGACCTTTGGGACTGAAGGCGGAGGCTTTATCAGTTGAGCTATCCAGCCACATCAATTCAGCACTGTCAACTGCTCCTTTAAAAGTGGGCGGTTCGTTCGAACCCCCCGAACCCCCCTTGCCTACGCGCATGATACCACACACATGTCCTTCTCACTCATG
Source organism: Garcialebias charrua (assembly GCA_038048925.1). Taxonomy (NCBI): domain Eukaryota; kingdom Metazoa; phylum Chordata; class Actinopteri; order Cyprinodontiformes; family Rivulidae; genus Garcialebias; species Garcialebias charrua. The sequence goes on along the minus strand of JBBPBX010011123.1, from coordinate 3,462 downwards.
GTGCAGCTGGAAAAACAAAAAACCACTAAGCATGAAGGGAAAGACAACATAGCCCACTCCCCTTAACCACTAAGGGAGTGGATTTTGTTGTCTTTCCCATAATGCTTAGCGGTTTGTTTTCCAGCTTTAGGTGAAGCCGTGGTGAAGAAGGAGCTGAAAGACAAAGCTTTCCTCACTTGTGGTCAGGAAGTTTGGATCAGAACCAGATCCTGGATCCAAGCAGCACCCATCTGTGGGTTGGTCCAGCTCAGATAAGGGGAGGAGCTCCATCATCTGAGGGGTGGAGCTTGGAGTAGAGCTCCTCCTCCTCAGAAAGAGTCAGCTGAGGAGGTCCATCTGGTTGGGACTCCTGGTGATTCAGGGTTTTCTGGGAGGAGACCCAGAACTCTCTGGTTCCCCTGATGAACTGGGTTTTACAGAACCGTCTACCTGCAAAGTTCTGATCTTGTGATTGTCTGAATTTATAAATGAAGCCGCTCAACTTTTACTTAACTTTAAATGAAAGATTAACTTCGGTGTCCTGAAAGGTTCTGAAGGTTCTGCTCAGAACCGGCAGCAGCTCCAGGTTCACAAATGATTAATGCTGATGGAGTCAACAACAACAAAAACCCATTTCCAATCTGTCCCGAGGTGAAAGTGTTCTCGTGTTCTGCTGAAAGGAACAGAACTTCCATCTTTAATCTGAACAGAACCAACAAGCCGGGCCGGGCTCTCGTGTTGGACCTCAAATCTGTTCAGCACAGCGTGCAGTAAACACAGCCGGCGCCGTCAGAGGGGAACAGTCATCATCTGGAAGCGCAGAGTCCAACCTCCGCTCGGAACACGAGGTCAGCCGGCGCCGCGGGCCACCGGAGCGGTACCTCCACACAGATTCAATTCTGCATAATGCATCAGAGCAGAACGCTGCGGTTCTGACGGGGACACGCAGTCAGCAGCCGACCCGCAGAACCCACAGGCGGTCAGCCGAGCCGGTTCTGCTCAGAGGGAACAAACCGGAGTGCAGCGACAGTGGTCCGTAGGTGGTTCTGATCAGCCATGTTTGTTTGTTTCTCCTCTACAAACAGCTGATTGATCACATGATCAGTCAAAGTTAAAACATCAAGTTCATAACAGGAAGTCTGTGGGTCTCAAACTGAGGGGTCGAAGGTCGAAAGTCGAAAGTCGAGGGTCGACTCCGGTCACACGGCACCTGACAAGGGTCGAAGAAAATGTTAAAAGTACATTTGAAGGTTCATCTCCATTCTTACAGAAGAAGGTCGACCACGATCTGTGAAGAGATCTGTGGGGGCGGCCATGTTGGAAAAACGACCTGCTGAGCAGAAGGGGCGGGGCTGCACTTCAGGCAGAAACACGGAGTAAAAAGTAAACCTCAGACCGCCTCTGTAAAACTAGACGCTGGATCAACAAGCTTGTTGACCCGCGAGCAAGGTTCTGCAGCTTCTGTTTGATGGTAGGGCTGGGCCATATCATATCGTTCCCGGTAATACCGGTAAAAAAAAGCTTGCCCGAGCAAAAAAGTTATAACATGATATGCTAATTTCATGACGTAATACGTCAGGGCCCCCCGCCCCCTTATCAACCGAGCGCTTCAAACGACCAAACCGAACTGCGCACCTCCCCTCCACCAGTCTGTACTGGTGTAACGCTAATTAGTTATGCACAATACTAGCTAGCAAAAATTCTAAAAACAAACAACGCGCGTCTCAGCTTCTCTCCCCCCGCTCTAAACTGCAGGTACAGACAGCTGAACTGTCACCCCCTCCCCCCACCCAGCTCTGAGCTGCTGATGCAGGCACTCCCCCGCTCTAAACTGTCAGTACAAACACGCGCAGATCAACTGTTTCTTGAGTTCCACAGTCGGTCCACGGACCAAGAGGCAGGTGATCAGAGACAGATCAATCAGAAAAATGAATCATCCTGCATGAATAGATGAAGCTGAAACACCAACAAGCTTCAGGGTCAGCTGATCACCTTGTTACAAGTTCTGGAAGTTATAGCTCATTTAAAGGCAACATATTTTGTTGTAGGTTACATTTCTTTCATACCACAAGCAATTTAATCATTAAATAATACTAAGGTATCATGAATTACTGAGCTGAAACGTCTTTGCTATAATGATGGATGATAATGTCATGTATAATGTCATAATGTCATAAGTATGTCCTTTATGTCAATGCCTGCTGACAATGTTGCAAATTAATTTCCCTACGGGGACAAATAAATCTATATCTATCTATCTATCTATCTATCTATCTATCTATCTATCTATCTATCTATCTCTTATGCTCAACAGAGCTTAAGATTCGTTTTATTTAGTTGTTTTAGGAAACTACACCTGCACTTTAGTTTTTGTGGTGGATTTTGTTGATCTATATTTTGTGCAGACTTTTTCAATCTAAATAACAGATCCTTTTTATTTATTTATTTTATACTTGGAGACTGAATACAGTACTTTACTAAAAGTAATTTCAGTCAAATTAACCCTTGTTGTTTTTTAAAATTTTATAATACTGCAAAGCAACATGTTAAGTAAATTTTGTCAAATAAATAAATTTGATTTATTTTTTTTGTTATATCATGAAATTTATCGTTATCGTGATAATGCTCTGAAATATCATGATATAATTTTTTTGCCATATCGCCCACCCCTATGGTTCTGTTTGATGGTTCTGCAGGGTTTAGACACAACATCTAGTCTCAGTTTGTGCAAGAGGCGTCTCGTCTCTGACCTGAGGACGTTTCAGGTGTTTCCTCTAATGAGTTAACGAGCTGCTTCACCAACACCCCCCCTGCAGCTCCACATTAACGAGCTGCTTCACCCCCCAAAATATTAAAACTCACAACTTGTAGAAACCTCGGGGGTTGGACGGAGCTGTAGAGACAGGGTCGACTGCTGCCTTCAGCTAAATATTCAGTTAGTTCTCCTCCTCCTCCGGAACAAGTGCTCTTTGGGTCCGTTGGTTCTGCTGTACTGGGCTCTACAGGACAGAGAACAGCTCCTCCTTAGGTGTTGGTGGAGGTGGAGCTCGCACATTTAGGACCTGACGTAAACCAGATGTGTGAAGAGTGGACCTGCAGCCGGGTTCTGTTGAAATGTAAGTTTTGCTGCCATGCCAGCTCTTTGATTTATGATTATTAAAGTGTTTATTTTGTACCTCTGAGTCTGAGTCCCTGCCTGCACAACTGGATTAGTTCTGTCCTGTGTAAATCCTGACAGTTACGACGCAACCATATTTAGAATCCAGCGGGCAGGGTTCTCCTTAGAATTAAAAACACCTACCTCTCATGTCCAAGTGGATGGAGGGGACCGTGTTTCGTTGCGGTGGTTTCCGGACCGTTCCCACGCCAGCCCAAGAGGACTTCAGCCGGGGGGTGGAGAATATGGCTTCTCCCCTCCGAGTTCTCGAGGAGGAGGGACGGGTTCAGCCCCGTGAGAACCGCTCGACGTCTTTTCCCTGTTTG
>JBBPBX010011122.1:26362-40742 GCA_038048925.1 Garcialebias charrua | reverse complement strand
TAATTTCATCTGACCAGGAATCAGAGCATGTGAGCCCTCACCTGTCCATCACTCCTCCAGAGTCTCCACTGCGTCCCCTGTTTGGGGCCAGAGAGTCCAGTTCATCGAAGAAGACGACACATGGAGCTGCTGAGCGCGCTCTGTGGAACACTGCACAACAACCACATCAATTTACTCATGATACAAGGACTGCAACTTTACAGCAGCTTTCTATCTAATCAAGATACTTAAAGATCTTTACAACACAATCTGTGCCCTCGTTTACCTCCACACATTCATACAAACCGGATTCCAAAAAAGTTTGGACACTAAACAAATTGTGAATAAAAACTGAATGCAATGATGTGGAGGTGCCAACATCTAATATTTTATTCAGAATAGAACACAAATCACAGATCAAAAGTTTAAACTGAGAGAATGTATCATTTTAAGGGAAAAATATGTTGTTTCAAAATTTCATGGCGTCAACAAATCCCAAAAAAGTTGGGACAAGTCCATTTTTACCACTGTGTGGCATCCCCCCTTCTTCTTACAACACTCAACAGACGTCTGGGGACAGAGGAGACCAGTTTCTCAAGTTTAGAAATAGGAATGCTCTACATTCATGTCTAATACAGGCCTCTAACTGTTCAATCGTCTTGGGCCTTCTTTGTCGCACCTTCCTCTTTATGATGCACCAAATGTTCTCTATAGGTGAAAGATCTGGACTGCAGGCTGGACATTTCAGTACCGGATCCTTCTCCTACGTAGCCATGATGTTGTGATTGCTGCAGAATGTGGTCTGGCATTATCTTGTTGAAAAATGCAGGGTCTTCCCTGAAAGAGATGACGTCTAGATGGAGCATATGTTGTTCTAGAACCTGAACATAGTTCTCTGCATTAATGGAGCCTTTCCAGACATGCAAGCTGCCCATGCCACAAGCGCTCATGCAACCCCATACCATCAGTGATGCAGGCTTCTGAACGGAGCGTTGATAACAACTTGGGCTATCCTTGTCCTCTCTGGTCCGGATGACATGGCGTCCCAGTGTTCCATAAAGAACTTCAAATCGTGACTCATCTGACACAGAACAGTCTTCCATTTTGCCACACTCCATTTTAAATGACCCCTGGCCCAGTGCAAACGTCTGAGCTTGTGGAGCTTGCTTAGAAATGGCTTCCTCTTTGCACTGTAGAGTTTCAGCTGGCAACGGTGGATGGCACGGTGGATTGTGTTCACTGACAATGCTTTCTGGAAGTATTCCTGAGCCCATTCTGTTATTTCCTTGACAGTGGCATTCCTGTTTGAGGTGCAGTGACGTTTAAGGGCCCGGAGATCACGAGCATCCAGTAGAGTTTTACGGCCTTGACCCTTACGCACAGCGATTGTTCCAGATTCTCTGAATCTTTTGATGATGTTATGCACGGTTGATGATGATAACTTAAAAGTCTTTGCTATTTTACGCTGGGTAACACCATTCTGGTATTGCTGCACTATCTTTCTGCACAACAATGGTGGAATTGGTGATCCTCTTACCATCTTGGCTTCTGAGAGACACTGACACTCTGAGAAGCTCTTTTTATACCAATCATGTTGTCAATTGACCTAATTAGTGTTAATTGGTCTTCCAGCTGTTCGTTATATGCTCAATTTCCTTTTTCCAGCCACTTATTGCTACTTGTCCCAACTTTTTTGGGATTTGTTGACACTGTGAAATTTTGAATCAACATATTTTTCCTTTAAAATGTTACATTTACTCAGATTAAACTTTTGATCTGTCATCTATGTTCTATTATGAATAAAATATTAACATTTGCCATCTCCACATCATTGCATTGTTTTTATTCACAATTTGTTTAGTGTCCCAACTTTTTTGGAATCCGGTTTGTACAGCACTAGATCTATTCAAAGACTAATCAGGACTTTAGATCACATTCATACACTGATGGGACACACATCAGAGGCAATGAGGGGTTCAGTGTCTTGTCCAGGGACACTTCAGCATGTGACTGCTGGTGGAATCGAACCCCCAACTGTCCCATTGTAGGACGACTGCTCTAACCACTCAGCCACAGCCTCCCAAATGATCCAAAGCACAACAGATAAAAAAAAGTTAATTAGTTTTTAATTCGAGGAAAAGTTTAATGACTAAATGTCCAAATTTAAACAAAAGAAACAATCAGAATATGTATATTTATCTTGTTGTCAGTCACTTTCCTAATGTTGTACTTTGTCATTCTGCTCACATTCCCTGAGAGTATTTAATTAAACTTCAGTTGTTGTTGTTTTTTCAGTAATAAAAACTGAATGAAAGTGGAAGACACAATAAAAGGTTTAGGCTCAAATAAAATCAGAACAAGCGTTCAATACAAAAACAACTGGACTTTATTTGTAACAGAACACGTTTCGCCCTTAATCCAAAGGGCTTTCTCAATTCAAAGAGCAGGCTAGTGGTTTGTATTGAACGTTTGTTCTGATTTTATCATGTCCTGGATGACTGAGAATCTTCACCTCAAATAAAATGTAGCATGTGTCACAAACCTTCTCTGATGTTTTCTTCACTTTGACCCACATACATGTTGATGAGCTCTGGACCTTTGACACTGAAACAGGAAATCATGGGCAGGTAAGAAAACAATGACAACGTTCACAAAGCTTTAGTGGTGAAAAACCAGAAGCTATGAAATCTCCCACCTTCTTACACTTTGTTTTTGATGTTCTTAAAGACACAAACCCACCTGAGGAAGGTCATGGAGCACTCGGTGGCCACAGCTTTAGCCAACAGAGTCTTTCCTGTCCCTGGTGGTCCATATAACAGGACTCCAGTCCGGTTCAGACACAAAGACAGGAGCTCAGGACGCTGCAGAGGGAGCTGAATCGTGTCCAGGATCTCTTTCTTCACAGTCTCTAAACCGCCCACATCCTCCCAGCGCACGGTAGGGATCTGCCAACACAGATAACCAGGAGCTGTGTTGGTTACAACCAGCTGAGGACTCAGCAAGTAAACACACAGAGAACATGTATGAAGACCTGCAGGCACTGCCTGAAACCCAACGGGCATCAACGCTATTCTCTAAAACACAACTTTAATTTAGAAGTTATTTTTCACCCAAAGCTAAAGAAAAACACAGACATTTTGACAAACTTAGGCCCTGTACACACGTAGCCGGATATCAGTAAAACCGAACAGTTTATCATGCGGTTTGGCCTTTCATCCACACGTGAACTCCGGTTGATGTAACTATAAACGAATAATAAAAAAACTCCGACCAAAGTGGAGATTTGAGAATTCTCTGCGTTCGAGTCTGCGTGTGGACTTTCAGAACCGGAGGTTTTTGCTCCAGCTGCTGCGCGCTGACGTGACATACTGCTCAGAGAAAAAAGCGCTAAAAAGTCAACATACCTGCTCTGACATGATTCCTAGTCGATATTTTCCTGCGTTTTATTAACTTTGTACTCCAACACGGTATTTAATAGTAGTTCAACCTCGCGGTCTGTCCACACAAATGAAAAAAAGAAAGAAATAATAACAGGAAGTTGTCGTTGCTTTGAAGAGTTGTGACGGCACTACACTGCCACCTATGGGTTCAGCATATTCATTACAACGCTCTGTGGTGAAAAAAACGGGGAAATGTGGACGACATTTTTAAATATCTGAACATGTATGTACGGAGATATTTTTTTGCGCAGATATTTGTTTTTCAAACACCAGGCTACGTGTGTACAGGGCTTTAAAAAATGTAAAGAGAACCAAGATCAAATAAAATGTTAAAGCTGTCAGTCAGAGCCATATATATAGAGAGTTCCGACACTCTTTGATGTCGGCGATAGGCGGTCAATCGTTCCAAACAACGGCTATGGAAACCTTGTGGAGCTGCGCCCTCTGGCGGCGACGGAGCGCTACTGCAGGCAGAGTCAGACTGTTAAACAGAGCATGGAACAAATCGCCCCCTCCATGACCCACGTGACTTCCGCATTCCATTCTTACAACGGCACTCTATGGAAGTGTCGCAACTCTCACTTTATATGGCTCTGCTGTCAGTGACTCATTAGGGTTACCATGGTAACCAGACACCTGCTTCTCTCGATCCACGTCAACACTTTTAGTGAGACAGGCAGACAGAAAGGTAGAGAAGAAAATAAATCAGTCACTGTGTGAAAATCAACTTGTGTTGGGAAAAACTCTGAAGTGGAAGCAGCAGAAGCATCAGGTCGTCACAAGTTTTAGACTCAGTGACTTGTAAAGAGAACAGGACGAGCTGAAAAGATCCTTCTCCGACTGCTCTGAAGAAAAAGCCCTGAGCTCAGACCAGAGTTCCCTCTGAGCTGCACGCCTGCACAATCGTGCACTGCTCACACAGTCTCTGCACACAAGAAGAGTATGATGTCATAAAAGAGCGCAGAGGTCCTTTGTGAAATGCATTCAGAGTGGAGGGAGAACCCTCCCGGTCAAAACAGACGTGTGTCACGTGATTTGTCTAGCAGAAACAGAAGTTTACCAAGACTCAACCAATGAAATCACAGGCAAACTTTAGTTCCAGACAAACAGCGTCTTCTGGAGGTTCTGCGCTACGTCCGGAGAAGCCAAGTGTACAAACAACCTTTAGTGCTTTTATAAGCTTTATACTGCATATTTCATCTCATACTGAGGAATAATAATTGGTGTTGTGGATTTATCACAGAAGATTACGGTCGAACGACATCAAGCAAAGACTGAAAGTACCGGTAAGCTAATCCCACGACTTGTAGCCATTTTTATCATGCTAAGTGTTAGAAACAGTGCTCAGTGGTCATCTGGATGGTCAAAGGAAAAGTTTACAAGACAGTGGTGAGACCAGCTGTGCAGTATGGTCTGGAGACAGAGACATGGACAAAAAGACAGGAGACAGAACTGGAAGTGGCAGAAATGAAGATACTGAGGTTCTCCTTAGGAGTGACAAGGATGGATAAGATCAGGAATGAGATCATCAGAGGTACAGCACATGTTGAACAACTGGGAGATAAAGTTAGGGAGGCCAGACTGAGATGGTTTGGACATGTCCAGAGGAGGGACAGTGGTTTGGACATGTCCAGAGGAGGGACAGTGGTTTGGACATGTCCAGAGGAGGGACAGTGGTTTGGACATGTCCAGAGGAGGGACAGTGGTTTGGACATGTCCAGAGGAGGGACAGTGGTTTGGACATGTCCAGAGGAGGGACAGTGGTTTGGACATGTCCAGAGGAGGGACAGTGGTTTGGACATGTCCAGAGGAGGGACAGTGGTTTGGACATGTCCAGAGGAGGGACAGTGGTTTGGACATGTCCAGAGGAGGGACAGTGGTTTGGACATGTCCAGAGGAGGGACAGTGGTTTGGACATGTCCAGAGGAGGGACAGTGGTTTGGACATGTCCAGAGGAGGGACAGTGGTTTGGACATGTCCAGAGGAGGGACAGTGGTTTGGACATGTCCAGAGGAGGGACAGTGGTTTGGACATGTCCAGAGGAGAGACAGTGGTTTGGACATGTCCAGAGGAGGGACAGTGGTTTGGACATGTCCAGAGGAGAGACAGTGGTTTGGACATGTCCAGAGGAGGGACAGTGGTTTGGACATGTCCAGAGGAGAGACAGTGGTTGGGACATGTCCAGAGGAGAGACAGTGGTTGGGACATGTCCAGAGGAGAGACAGTGGTTGGGACATGTCCAGAGGAGAGACAGTGGTTGGGACATGTCCAGAGGAGAGACAGTGGTTGGGACATGTCCAGAGGAGAGACAGTGGTTGGGACATGTCCAGAGGAGGGACAGTGGTTGGGACATGTCCAGAGGAGAGACAGTGGTTGGGACATGTCCAGAGGAGAGACAGTGGTTGGGACATGTCCAGAGGAGGACAGTGGTTGGGACATGTCCAGAGGAGGGACAGTGGTTGGGACATGTCCAGAGGAGGGACAGTGGTTGGGACATGTCCAGAGGAGGGACAGTGGTTGGGACATGTCCAGAGGAGGGACAGTGGTTGGACATGTCCAGAGGAGGGACAGTGGTTTGGACATGTCCAGAGGAGGGACAGTGGTTTGGACATGTCCAGAGGAGGGACAGTGGTTTGGACATGTCCAGAGGAGGGACAGTGGTTTGGACATGTCCAGAGGAGGGACAGTGGTTTGGACATGTCCAGAGGAGGGACAGTGGTTTGGACATGTCCAGAGGAGGGACAGTGGTTTGGACATGTCCAGAGGAGGGACAGTGGTTTGGACATGTCCAGAGGAGGGACAGTGGTTTGGACATGTCCAGAGGAGGGACAGTGGTTTGGACATGTCCAGAGGAGGGACAGTGGTTTGGACATGTCCAGAGGAGGACAGTGGTTTGGACATGTCCAGAGGAGGGACAGTGGTTTGGACATGTCCAGAGGAGGGACAGTGGTTTGGACATGTCCAGAGGAGGACAGTGGTTTGGACATGTCCAGAGGAGGGACAGTGGTTTGGACATGTCCAGAGGAGGGACAGTGGTTTGGACATGTCCAGAGGAGGGACAGTGGTTTGGACATGTCCAGAGGAGGGACAGTGGTTTGGACATGTCCAGAGGAGGGACAGTGGTTTGGACATGTCCAGAGGAGGGACAGTGGTTTGGACATGTCCAGAGGAGGGACAGTGGTTTGGACATGTCCAGAGGAGGGACAGTGGTTTGGACATGTCCAGAGGAGGGACAGTGGTTTGGACATGTCCAGAGGAGGGACAGTGGTTTGGACATGTCCAGAGGAGGGACAGTGGTTTGGACATGTCCAGAGGAGGGACAGTGGTTTGGACATGTCCAGAGGAGGGACAGTGGTTTGGACATGTCCAGAGGAGGGACAGTGGTTTGGACATGTCCAGAGGAGAGACAGTGGTTTGGACATGTCCAGAGGAGGGACAGTGGTTTGGACATGTCCAGAGGAGGGACAGTGGTTTGGACATGTCCAGAGGAGGGACAGTGGTTTGGACATGTCCAGAGGAGGGACAGTGGTTTGGACATGTCCAGAGGAGGGACAGTGGTTTGGACATGTCCAGAGGAGGGACAGTGGTTTGGACATGTCCAGAGGAGGGACAGTGGTTTGGACATGTCCAGAGGAGGGACAGTGGTTTGGACATGTCCAGAGGAGGGACAGTGGTTTGGACATGTCCAGAGGAGGGACAGTGGTTTGGACATGTCCAGAGGAGGACAGTGGTTTGGACATGTCCAGAGGAGGGACAGTGGTTTGGACATGTCCAGAGGAGGGACAGTGGTTTGGACATGTCCAGAGGAGGGACAGTGGTTTGGACATGTCCAGAGGAGAGACAGTGGTTTGGACATGTCCAGAGGAGAGACAGTGGTTTGGACATGTCCAGAGGAGGGACAGTGGTTTGGACATGTCCAGAGGAGAGACAGTGGTTTGGACATGTCCAGAGGAGAGACAGTGGTTGGGACATGTCCAGAGGAGAGACAGTGGTTTGGACATGTCCAGAGGAGAGACAGTGGTTTGGACATGTCCAGAGGAGAGACAGTGGTTTGGACATGTCCAGAGGAGAGACAGTGGTTTGGACATGTCCAGAGGAGAGACAGTGGTTTGGACATGTCCAGAGGAGGGACAGTGGTTTGGACATGTCCAGAGGAGAGACAGTGGTTTGGACATGTCCAGAGGAGGGACAGTGGTTTGGACATGTCCAGAGGAGGGACAGTGGTTTGGACATGTCCAGAGGAGGGACAGTGGTTTGGACATGTCCAGAGGAGGGACAGTGGTTTGGACATGTCCAGAGGAGACAGTGGTTTGGACATGTCCAGAGGAGGGACAGTGGTTTGGACATGTCCAGAGGAGGGACAGTGGTTTGGACATGTCCAGAGGAGGGACAGTGGTTTGGACATGTCCAGAGGAGGGACAGTGGTTTGGACATGTCCAGAGGAGGGACAGTGGTTTGGACATGTCCAGAGGAGGGACAGTGGTTTGGACATGTCCAGAGGAGGGACAGTGGTTTGGACATGTCCAGAGGAGGGACAGTGGTTTGGACATGTCCAGAGGAGGGACAGTGGTTTGGACATGTCCAGAGGAGGGACAGTGGTTTGGACATGTCCAGAGGAGGGACAGTGGTTATATTGGTAGAAGGATGTTAGAAACGCAGCTGCCAGGAAAAAGATAACAAAGAGATGTATGGATGCAGTTAGAGACATGGAGGTAGTTGGAGTGAGGACAGAGGATGCTCAGATGTTCAGGGTGTTTGTGTTTTTTAGACACATGGACAGTTAGAGGGAACACTGCAGATTGGATGTGCACACTCTGAAGTCAGAGGGGCTTTAAGAGAAAAACATAAATCAAAATCCCATTGTTTTGACAATTTCCCATCAGATAATATTTTTAGTAGGAAATGAAAAGTCAGGAAGGAAACAAAATAAAATTGAAACAATACTAGGAAAAAAAAACTTCAGTTTATGCACAAACACATTCAACTGCATCTTATAGGAGAAGTGTGTTTTTATTTACAATTCTTTAAAGTCTTATTATGAGGCGTGCGTGTCACCTTGGGGGCTCCGATGGCTTTGGAATGGGCGTCCTGCAGGGTCTCCAGGGCACAGGTGAAGTCTTGGTTCATGATGGTCACTCCACCGGAACACAGGTCCTCCTGGCACTGGCCACCACTGCACACACAGCACAACTCTGAGACCAGTCACTGAGCTGAAGCACATTCTGTGCAAAGACAATGGGCCTCATGCAAGAACATGTTCGTATCTTTATCCTAAATTTCTCTTACTTTTGTTCGTACGAACTACGAAGCGTTCGTACGAACATGCCACGTCAGATTCAACAAACTCTTCTATCCTCAGGAAAAGTGTGTAAATGAGCTGCGTACGTATGATGAATTGCACCTGTTCTATCCACCTGCTCGTGCACGCGGAGAGGTCATTTACATAATTCCCACCCCTCAAAACACCATATAAGGCTACGTTTCCTGCCTCAGAGAGCAGGAAGTGTCCGTTCATAAAATGACAGCGAAAAGCCAAAGAATGGCATGAAATAACCACTGCTGTTAATGTTGTGTCTCCCGTGGGTCGTACAGTATCAGAAATCAAGAAAAAATGGTTTGATCTGAAAATGGTTTCAAAAAAACGTCTCGCCGCTCTATGACTGCAACAGGAGGACGTCAAGGAAAAGTGCGTTACCGAGATGGATGGAAAAATAAATGTCATGTCAAAACTCCAACTGTGCGCTCAACTACAGCACGAGTGCGTGTATGCAGCTTATTACACAAGCGCTCCTGTCTTGTCTGAGGGCTGTTTAGAGGTGTCATAAGCCATGGGGCTAATGCATAGCCTCGATCACCTGTGGAAAATAGTGAGTTATAGGTAAATGATCAGAGAATAATTCCAAATCCTCAATTACAAATTAAAAAGTTACCAACAAGCCAGCCATCTCCATGCGCACCTTGCGCAAGACGCGTGCCAACAGCACTGTTTTGCAGCACAAATGAGTCATGCGCTCCTCCTGGCCATCGCGCAACCACATTTAGCAGGTTATATTTCGAATCAGATATAATTTGGACATTTATGGAGTGGTATTGCTTCCGATTGAGGAATGGGAATGCGTCAGGTGAAGGTGCTTTGATCCGTATGTGTGTACAGTCTATTGCTCCGATGGTGTTTGGCAGTCCAGCATGAAAATCAGTCTTAATTTGTACTTGTTCTGCGGCGGTGTATGGGAATTTTATGTACCTGGGTGTGTCATGCTCTGCGCCTGTCATGTTTCTTTCTGTTTTCAATCACTCCTCAGTTTTTTCTGCGCGTCCTTGCGCTCCTGTTGCTGGGAGTGTGGAAGTCACACGCCCCGGCACACCTACCGTGAAGGGGGAGGAAGTCTGTAGCTCCAGTGTTTTGTGGGAAAGATTAATAACTGCCGAAGGAATCATTTCCTCATACACTGGAGCTGCAGACTTCCTCCCCCTTCACGGCAGGTGCACCGGGGCGTGTGACTTCCACGCTCCCAGCAACAGGAGTGCAAGGGCGCGCAGCCTCCTCCGTCAGCTCCAGTCTCCCCTCAGTCCCGTCAGAACCGCTGTCAGAACCACTGTCAGCACACGGGCTGACAGGGTGTTAATTTGAGGAGGGCTTTGATGACCAAGGGGAGCGCACGACTCACCGAAGCCTGCGACACACCAGACAAATTAAACTTAAAATTCTAATTCAAACAGAATAACCTATTGTCAAGAATAATTATGGTGCGTGATTTTTTTAAACCCAAAATATTTTCTAAATAACGAAGTATAAAGTTATTAGTGGAGAAAATCCGTCTGGATAACAGCAGACTGACTGCTTGTAAAATATACGACAGGTCTGGACCACACGTAAATTTTGTTCGTATCTGAAAAAAATCTTAGAATACGAAAACATTGTTGAATGCCACAAATGCTCCTAAATCATTCGTACGCACAGTTTAAGAACAAATCCGTGCGTACAAACGGTTCTTGCATGAGGCCCATTGTGTCATTCAGGGTTTGTGAAAACAGTGGTAACAGAAAGCCCAGCAGCTTATTTTCATTTTGCTGCCCCATTATCTGGGTGACAGTAAGGTGTTGACTAGCTACAACTATTTTTTACAAGTATGTGACACATGTCACATATTAAATAATGTGGAGTTTTTCCAGTTACAATCTAGTAATTGTAACTTCTATTAACACTACATCCCCATTGCTCCCCGGCGCGCTTTCTATAGCTGCCCACTGCCCCACCTGGTGGTGATTGGGTTAAATGCAGAGTCAAATTTCGTCTTGTATGGAAACATACACAGATGACAAAAATGTGACATTATTATTATTACATCTGATTTGTCCAACCTTCCATTATTCAATTAGAAACCTTTTCCAAGTTCTGGTATTTCCTGTCTCCTAAAGCCTCAGGACTGTAGCATCATCATGTCCCTTTATCTGAGACTCTGAGCTACCTTCACTGTTTGTTGGAAAAGTTGCTATTTAAGGCAAATTTAAGACTTTGTGCCACAATGTGCCTGAATTAATACAAACTTGGACTCATACCTAGAGCCCAACTGTATATCAGTAGGGCCGATATTTTAGGGGGATATAGGCATTTGGGAATATATCGGAAACAGTGATAATTGTCCCATTATGCACCTATATAAACACTTCTAATGTTCACCTCTATATGCTGGGAACCAAAGCCATATATAGAGAGAGTTCCGACACGCTTTGATCTCGCCGACAGGCGGTCAATCGTTCCAAACTACGGCTATGGAAACCTTGTGGAGTTGCGCCCTCTGGCGGCGACGGAGCACTACTGCAGGCAGCTTCAGACTGTAACCAGAGCCATGGAACAAATCGCCCCCTCCATGACCCACGTGACTTCCGCATTCCATTCTTACAATGGAACTCTATGGAAGTGTCGCAACTCTCACTTTATATGGCTCTGCTGGGAACCAGCCGTACAATATATCCAGCAGAGCGCATGCAGACTACTTTCAAGTCATGGCCGTACAATAAATTCTCTTCAATCCTCCAACCCACTTGTCATTAGCAGCCTTGTAAATTTTATCCAGAAAGATAAATGTAACAGAGGTAAAATATATCAGTGTTGGTAACATTATCTTTGTTGTCCTCAATGAAATGCATTGTTTGTCTGAAATCTTTACTTCTCTGCAAAGAAATGTGTTTAATTTATATTTTTGTAACACTCTTGGTAACTTCATGTAAATAGTGGAGGACAGAAAATGTGAATGCACATTAGGAAGACTGAAGACTTCAAGTGTTAAAACAGGTTACTGTTTACTTGGATTCTTCAGGGTGGACAAAGCTTAAATATTTTCAGCCAATATCGGTATCAGCATTAGACAAAATGTCCATATCGGTTGGGCTCTACTTTCTACACATGCATGATTACAGTCTGTACAGTACAAGTTTCTGGCATTTCATGAAAACAAAATTGTCTAAGTAAATCCTGAAATTCCAGGAGATATTCAAGTCCCATAAAACACTCAGAACTTGGTGCCTTAGGTTGTGGGCCGTCACATTCAGAGATGACAGTTACTGTAGCATAAAGTACGTGCAAACTGCATATATTCCTATTAATTACCATATTTTCCAGCCTATAAGTCACAGTTTTTTCCTAATTTGCATAGCTTGCGACTTATGCGGTGAAGCAACATATTTATGGATTTTTTCCCATATTTTTAGACCAATTTTTGGCTGAGATATGACCGTTTCCATTCATTCTGACGAAAAAAATGGAGCAGTACCACTTTCGGCCGCTAGGGTCCACCGAGCGTTCCCAGCTCATGTGTCGGACAGCAGCCTCCTCTGCTCTGACTGATGGTACATCCAGACCGAACGCGATTTCAACGGCAAAAAAGCTCAACACGCACGCAAGTGGACGCACTTTGTGTCCAGACCAAAAAGCCAGAAGCGAAACTACCCAGAAAACTGCTGCGCAGGGTTGCCAGATAAAAATTAATTAATCATCTAGTACTGTTGCTTATTTTTTATTTTTTTTAACCCAAACTGTCATATTTGCTGCGTGAGGGTCTGATAAGATTAATAATGTGTTGAGTTTAGTGAACATTTGCACTGAAAAGGGGTAAAAATAAATAAATAAATAAATAAAATTCATGTTTATCTGGCAACCCTGCTGCTGCGGGGGTGTGGGGGAGGAGCTTACCGGTGTACCGAGTCGTCAATGCACTCCGCGAGGTGAGGAGCTCTTTATTTCTGTCTCTGTGGAGCAGACTTGACTGGTTGTGAAGGAATTGTCGCGAACACACAGCTACAATGAGTTTCTCTTCCATATTCCATGACTCCGCGGGTTTTTTCTGTGTTCCACAAACAATACGTCACATGCGCAATGGTTTCCGCGTCACTGGTTTCCGCGTCACATAGGGACTCTCCCCCTGACCCCCTCTCTTCTCCCCCGACTCTCCCTGATTGGTTGACACACCAACCAATCGGGTAGAGTTTGAGCGGCGTTTGAAAGTTGAACGGCGAAATCTTCAGCATGTTGGAGGCGTGCTTTGGAGGTTGACGCGGGTTCACGTGCACGGAAATCGCTCTCCAGCACGCTCAACACGCACGCGACGTGACGCAAGACGCCAGGAGGCTGCTGGAGGTGCGTCCACCATAGACTTTGCATGTAAACTGGACGTTCCTGCAGTAGAAAACGCATTCGGTCTGGATTCACCATCACTCTGTCACAGCACGGCCTCCTGAACTCTGGAGGTATGAACTACTGTTAGCTCAGTGTTTGACTGTTAGCAAAATAGCTCAAGAACCACATGACAGATTTTGATGAAACTTACAGAAAGTAATCACTGGATGGACATTTACAATGAGTTAGCTTTAGGAGATGTTTGAGTTAAAATTTGATTTATTTATAATTTATTTCGTATTTATTTTACGTTTGGAAGAGCCGTCAAAGCAAAACTATTTAAATCAAGCTGATTTAAACATTACATTAATTTTTAAAGGTAAAGTTCAGCTCAGAAACACTTTTGCTATAATGTCAGCAAACAAATATATATATTTTAAGGTGTTTATCTTGTTAAATTTTAAAGAAATGTGTTCCCACCCGTGCGGGTGCACGTAGCAAAACAATTTTTTTTAATTCAGCTGATTTGACCATTACAGTACGTTCATTTATTAAGGAAAAGTTCCGCTAAGACACATCTTTGCTATAATTTTCAGCAAACAAATAATTGTTTTTAAGTGTTAATCTTGTTAAAGTCCTTCCGTGCACGCACCTGCGGCCATTTTGCAGACAATCCATTTTTGACAAAACACCGGCCCACATTTCCGGGTTGTCAGCAGTGAAGCGTAACATACGCGTAATAGATGCGACGTATACGGAGGTGCAACACATTTATGGATTTTTCCACTTTATTGGACATAATTGGACAATGCGACATATAGGGCGGAGCGACTTTTAAGCCGGAAAGTACGGTAATTATATTGTAAGACATTAGATACTAAAGAGCCACTATAGCAATCAGTAAGAATACAAATCCTGTTTACACTGTAGAAACACAACATGGACTTACACTAGAATCAAGACATGTTCACAGAAAGATCATCTTTTAAACAACAAATCAGGTTTTCCTTGATTTCCAGAGTTGCTGGGAACCCTGTCTGTATCTGTCAGAGATTTTAAAATGTCTCTTATTTTTTATTTTTTATTAAATTTATTCATTTTACTGTACATTAAAACACAAAATATATTTTATTATTAAATCGTATTCAGTTTCAGAGTCTCACCAGGTGCTAATCAATCTCCTGCAGGCAGATCTTCCAGCTTCAGCTAACAGCACGCTCAGATCCCCCAACACAAAGCCCTGAAGAGGAAACACAAAGGGAAAAAATGGATTAAAAACTGTTTCCCCAATTCCGATACATATATATATATATATATAATATATATATATATATATATATATATA